>SJYQ01001402.1:175938-273550 GCA_006410935.1 Redunca redunca | reverse complement strand
TATGCAGATGACACCACCCTTATGGCAGAAAGTGAAGAGGAACTAAAAAGCCTCTTGATGAAAGTGAAAGAGGAGAGTGAAAACGTTGGCTTAAAGCTCAACATTCAGAAAATGAAGATCATGGCATCTGGTCCCATCACTTCATGGGAAATAGATGGGGAAACAATGGAAACAGTGTCAGACTTTACTTCTTTGGGCTCAAAAATCACTGCAGATGGTGATTGCAGCCATGAAATTAAAAGACACTTACTCCTTGGAAGAAAAGTTATGACCAACCTAGACAGCATATTCAAAAGCAGAGACATTACTTTGTCAACAAAGGTCCGTCTAGTCAAGGCTATGGTTTTTCCTGTGGTCATGTATGGATGTGAGAGTTGGACTGTGAAGAAAGCTGAGCGCCGAAGAATTGATGCTTTTGAACTGTGGTTGGAGGAGACTCTTGAGAGTCCCTTGGACTGCAAGGAGATCCAACCAGTCAGTCCATTCGGAAGGAGATCAACCCTGGGATTTCTTTGGAAGGACTGATGCTAAAGCTGAAACTCCAGTACTTTGGCCACCTCATGCGAAGAGTTGACTCATTGGAAAAGACTCAGATGTTGGGAGGGATTGGGGGCAGGAGGAGAAGGGGACGACAGAGGATGAGATGGCTGGATGGCATCATTGACTGGATGGACTTGAGTCTGAGTGAACTCCGGGAGTTGGTGATGGACAGGGAGGCCTGGCATGCTGCGATTCATGGGGTCTCAAAGAGTCGGACACGACTGAGCGACTGAACTGAACTGAACAAAACACCACCAACTAGGAAGCTTATAAACCACAGGAATTCATTTCTCATGTTCTGGGGCCTGGAAGTCCAAGATCAGAGTGCCAGAGGGTCAGGTGAGGGCCCTCTTGGGACCACAGACTTCTCATGTGTCCTCACATAATGGAAGGAGTGAGGGAGCTCTCTTAGTTCTCTTATAAGGGCTTAGGCTAATCTCTTCTCCCAAATCAATCTATCACCTCCCCAAAGTCTCATCTCCTAATACAATTCCATTGGGCATTAAGACTTCAGTGTATGAATTTGGGGGGACGCAGATGTTCAGATCATAGTACAGAGCATTTACCTTTGTGGTAGTGCCTAGTGCCTTAACATATGTACATTATGTTCTTGGCAAATACCTGCTGAACACAAAGGGCATTTTTATAACAGTCTGTTAAGGCATCAGTTTTCACCCGATGGTCTGAATAGAGAATCACCCACACCAGCTCCCACCCTCACCCTCCAACAACACAGCTTTAAGCAGCAGAAGTGCTCATTAGAATGGAACCCCAAAGCTTTGCCTTAGCACCCCCACCCCCAAGGAACCTCTGCCAGTCGGCTCCCAAATGGCTCTGTTCAGGGTTGAAAAGATTTATAGCATCCTCTAGCTGCTGACGATGTTTCCCTATTGATCCTGCTTCCGGGAGCTCTGCTCAGGGGACAGGGAGTGACCGAAATGCTAAATTTTTACCAGGCTCACTCCAAAATCAGCCAGACAGCCCAGGCCTCCTCTGGGACCTGGAGCTGAAGGCGGAGGAGAACCACTGAGTCACACACACTTCCTCCTGAGCCACAGTGGGCAAGACTTCCCCCTCCCCCAGTCAGTGCTTCAGCAGTCAGTTCCCAGGGTTCATTAAAGGTCTTTGCTTACAGGTTCCAGTCTTCCCTTTCTCCTAAGACATTTGCTCCTCCATGACACCCTCATATCCTGACACTCTGGCCCCTTCATCCTTCTGACCTGGACCACCCTAAGACCTGCTTGTCTTTACCCTCTCTGAGGGCAGGAACTGTACAGCCGCAGTGCTGAAAACAGAGTCTGCTGGGGAAATGTTGAATGAAAGAAAGGCACACACCCTGGTCAATTTTCACAGCAGGAACTGAGAATATGAGAAGCCAGTACTACCAGGGATGAATTATAGATGCCAGATTTCAGTTCTAAGATTCTGGAGGGCAGAAGCATCATTTGTTTCATGTTTAGATGAAAGAGATCTTATCTACGGGACAAAATCTGGGTCGGGGTGGCAAAGTATCTGTCCACATATCACCCCTTCTTACTGTCACATCCGTGACAGACACCATTAATTGTTTAAGGTGTCCTGTTGCACTGAATAAGCAGGCAGGTTTCCCCAATCATGAGATATGAAACCCCTGTGCCATCCCTCAGCTGGGAACTGCACCATACTGTGCTTCGCACCATGAATGATACAAAGCTGTGGTTTCTCACAGTCTGATTGGAGAGAGAATGCTTTCACATTCAGGAAGAGTGTGTATGTGCATGCTCAGTCCATCAGTCACGTCTGACTCTTTGCTAGCTCTTCTGTCCACGGTTTTCTCCAGGCAAGAAACCTGGAGTAGGTCGCAATTTCCTTCTCCAGGAGCTCTTCCTGCCCCAGGGGTTGAGCCACGTCTCCTTGCATTTGCAGGCAGCTCCTTTATCATTGAGCTACCTGTGAAGCCCTTATGAAAATAGTAAATAACACTATGATGTTCTATGATAATTTATTCATTCATTCAACAAAAATTTATGGAACACCTATTATATGCCATACAAACTGCTGGGGATATATGAAGATGAATAAGGTGCCAGTCCCTGCTTTCAAGGAGTTTGTAGTCTAGTGGAGGACATGGAAACACTGTATTAAATATACAGTTTGGTAAGTTGTTTGATGCAGAGAACGTGTGGTGCTATGGGAACTCACAGGAATGGCCTTGGGAAGTCTAAGAAGAAACCAACTTTTTGATGCTACTGTAAAAAATTACTACCATTATTTGGCTTAAGACAATAGAAATTTATTCTTTAATAGTTCTGGTGGCCAAAAATCCAAAATGGGGGACTCTCTCCAGAGTCACTAGGGGATACTCTGTTCCATGCCTCTTCCAGCTTGCATCTTCCACTGTCTCCCTCTTTCAAGGATACATGTGATTGCATCTCAAGATTCTTAATTTAATTGCATCTGTAGTCTTCCTTTTTATTATATAAAGTAACAGCCATAAATTCTTTATGATTAACTAAAGAATTAGTTAGGGTATGGGATTTAGTATGTAGGAGCATTTTTCAGCCTCCAGCAGGTGTACCTGGCACTTGAATGATGCCTGACACATTGTGGACACTTGATAAATGTTCCTTGAATGAGTGAAGTTGCATCTGATCTGTGAACACAAAGGTGAGTATGTCAAGAATGATACAGTCTCATGCAGAGTACGGGAGATGAGAATCTACAGAAGCTGGGGAAGGAAGCAGGAAAAATAGTTGGAGAAACTGATGCAGTTGGACACCAAAGTGGAACAGATAGGAGATAGGGGATAAGGCTTGGAACAATAGTGAACAAAAGCAAAATACTGAGAAAGAAAGTCAAGCCAGTTGAGGATTAACTGCTGTAAAGTAGAAAGTTCACCAGCGGTCCCTTTTAGGCATGTCTTTGGCCCGTTTGCTGGGCTGGGACAACGATGAAGAGAGGGGTTATGATGCTGAGATGCTGATAGGCCCCCAGTTTCCTGGTACATATTCTGGAGCAGACGCTGGTGATCACTCTAATTCTGTTTTGTACAGTAAGATCTGATTTCACCCATTTCCGAACATACACGAAGAAACCTGTCAAGTTTGCCCTATTTGAAGGAAGGTTCTTGTTCCAGCCCAAAGGAAGAGAGAACACTTGTGATTTGTTAAAATCACCAGTGTCTTTGCCCCTCAGCCTCCACTGTGGCTATGCTCGATGAGGCACCAACATGATGTCAATTTCTATTTCTACCCACTCAACAGAAAGGGAGTTGCACCAGAAATGGCAAATTTCCGATGTTCTTTCAAAATGTATAGCTCTACTGGCCTTCTCAAATGGTTTCCATTTATGCATTAATTTCAGAAATGAGAATTAATAACATATCATGTCTAGAGTATCGTGCCAGGTGCTGAGGTTGTAGATGTGATGGAAGCAAGACAGACAAGATTCTGTTAGGACTGACACAGAGCTCTCAGGAAAGAAGCAGCTCCAGTAATGAGGAAGTGCGGGTCTTCTGGGCTTTCCTGGTAGCTCAGCTGGTAAAGAATCTGCCTGCAATGCAGGAGACCAGGTTTGATTCCTAGGTCAGGAAGATCCCCTGGAGAAGGGATAGGCTACCCACTCCAGTACTCTTGAGCTTCCTGGTGGCTCAGTCAGTAAAAAATCTGCCTGCAATGCGGGAGACCTGGGTTTGATCCCTGGGTTGGGAAGACCGCCTGGAAGAGGAACCCACTCCAGTATCCTTGCCTGGAGAATCCTTATGGACAGAGGAACCTGGTGGGCTGCAGTCCACGGGGTCACAAAGAGTCGGACACAACTGAGTGACTAAGCATAGCACCACACAGTGGGTCTTATGGAGAAAGAAGTACTCTTCTATCAGAGCGGGAGTCACTCACTCAGGTGGAGAAGAGACTTCCCTGGACTTTCAGAGGAAGAGAGACTGATGCTGAGATCTGAACAATAAGTAGGAAGACTTGGTTTAGTAAAAAGAAAATGCGGCGAGGTCAGAGACAGCACAGCAATAGACAGAGTGCACCAAGCTCGCAGAACCGAAAGAAATCTAATATGACTGGACCGGGGAGCTGGGACTTCCACTGTCACAGCCATTGTTTTTCAAGCATGCTCACTGGTATATCACTCAATGTATTTCTTGGCCTTTAATCTCTTTTAAAATTTCAGTTCCTTTTTTTTTTTTTTTTTCTGATGGTTGCCTGCCCCATTACAATATCCACTTTTCCAGATGGTCACCCCCCTTTGCCATATGTCCAACATACCTTCAACTTTTTTATTTTCTCCAGCATCCCTGACTCTGCTTTCCTCTCTTGGTATAAATGACACCCCCCTGTCTGGTGGCTGCCCCCCAACCTGCGTTTTCTGGGACTCAGATTTCACACCCACAGATACCAATCTTCAAAGGGAGATTGACTCAGTGTAATAAACACTCCAGCTTTGCAAAATGAAGTAGAATCTTTGATCCCTCCCTGGTTGCCCCTCAGAATGAAATGAATCCTTTGAAGTTTGGCATACCTAGAAGTGACAAAACAGAACCAGAAGAGTTACAAGGTTAAGACCAAGATGGTGCCACATGTATGTTATTTTGTTACAGGACAGATTTGAAGAAAATTTCCCCAAACCTAGATGAAATTAAGGTTGTCAAAATCAGCATCAGAAACTAGGTTATAATTCAAGCTGAAAGATCTTCCCTCACTCTCCTGGCTCCTATGCACCAGGGTAGCAATCCCATACCATATGCCTTTTCCCTGTAAGAACTTTCCAGAATGTATTCCAGATGCCATACGAGTCAATATTCAGATTTATTTTGCACGGTTCACAAACACACACTATCTGCCTTCTAGAATTACACCTAGACATGTGCCACTGGGGGCTAGGCACCAGGGGTAAGCAACAGCATCATCTGAGCACCAACTCACCAACCTGAAGCCATGATGAGAGCCGCTCCACAAAGGGAAGGGAATCAAGAATGCCAAGTTTGCTTTGTAATCGGGTCCGTGAGGCAGGGATGGTTATGGGTTGCCCTAGGCCCTGGAAGCAAGCCCCCAAATAATTCAATCCACCCTGTTTTCTCTCTGAATCAGCAATATGTACAGAAGATCAGCTGAAGTATGTGCTCATTAAATATCCTCCAGACCAAGATCATCACCAGTCTCCAACAGGAAGTGTTACTACCCTGCATTTAGTTCTAGCATTTTGAGTTGCCAGTAGGTGGCAGAAATTCAAAAAAATTTTACAATTCTGCTTTCTTTGAAAGCAAGGTCCAAGTGTATTGAACCCAGTCTTCAGCAGTCTTGCCACATCTGCATGGAATTAGAAGCCATGAAAGAAATGTTTGGGAAGGTGACGGACAACCAATGTGGATTTACCATATTTTTAAGTAATTTGGACAATTTCTTGTGGGTGTGAAAAAAGACTGTGGTAGAAAGCACTTGATCCATTGTGTTATTTTTATGACCCATCATAGGGAATTGTTCCATAATGTGTGGATTTTATTCTGTAGCCCACTCTGGTCTTGTGTCTTTTTAATGTCTGTCCACACTCACCACCCATGAATTTTGAAATGTTGTAGTTCAAACTTTTCTGAAGAGGATGAAGTTGGCAGCTTCTAATGAACAATCACTCTCTTTTTAATCTACAATGAATAGTTTGATAGAAGGTTTTTTTTTTAATCCCTAAAATAGCTAAAAAGAAAAAGATACGCATTTTCAGTACGCATTCAGTAGGCAGAATTATGTGGAAATAAGAGTCAGAGATGTGAAGGAATAAAATTTTAAGTCATGGAGCGGAAAAAAAATCTTACATCAGTATTTTAAATTAAGATCTGCAAAATACGATTTATAGGCTTTCCAATGGGACTGTTTGAAAGTAACAGGAAACACACAGCATATGAAATACAATGAAAACTTTTCTTTCTTGAAGAACATAGGAGAAAAACCAAGCTCCAAAATGGTTTCTTTTTTGAAAGACAAATCAAGGAACACCCAGAAGCCTCTTAGAGGTTTTGGAAGTTTAACGTTTGGCATTCCATCAGTAACTGAAATTTTTCAGGAAAGACTGCCATGAAAATACAAAGAACTAGTGACTTTCTGGTGATACCAAGGAGTCAACTCACCATTGCAAAAAATCCCTAGTTTTTCCATACTTTTGGTTAGATTTTTCCCTCCCTCCTGATACAGAGAGGCAAGACCCAACCTAATTCCATTTTGAGTAGATATTAAGTTTCCCTCCATCAGTTATGCTGTGATCCTTTCCAAGCCAGCTTCTCCACTTGGTGGTTCTGCCAATAGGTGATCTGCCAATAAATACACCAGTTTGTCACTGTGGTTGTCCTTTAGGTTTGGAAGAAAAGTGCTGGGTAGGTGGGGCCCCATCCCCGATTGCCCTGCGTTGCCATTGTATCTTAGTCCAGTGGTTTTCGAAATGTGGTCCCTTGACTGCCACCAGCAGCATCACCTGAGAAGCGGTTAGAAATACAAAGTGTCGACACTAAAGGTGGAAACTGGTAACTGGAAACCTTCCAGGTGCTTCTGATTCACATGTAAGTTTGAATCTTCAACAGGGTTGAGGCTCACTGAATTCAGGTTGTATGGGCTTCTCCTGGAAGGCTACAAAGGTATACCCCGGAGTACAAAGGGTGGGGACAAGGAGGGCAGAACTCGGAAACTCTTTGGACATTCTCAGTATAAGAAAGTGATTTCCATTGTTTTGGGAGTGGAGTTATTTTTCCACAAACTGATATTACTTTCCGAAAATCAGTGTTGTGTAGCCTAAGAGAATGGTTTCAGACTCTATCACTTTCTAGCTGTGTAACTTTGAGCAAATTCCTTAATTTATCTGTGCCTCAGTATCTACATTTGTAAAGTAAAGGTAATATCAATTCTCCTTTTTTAGATTATAAGGATGAAATGAGACAATACATGGAAAGCATGAAAAATAATGCCTGACATTTGACATCCACATAATAAATGTTAGGTGTTAGTATTTTTATGGTCCTTCAGAATCAAACTTGTTTGTCACCCTAAGCCAAAGTCTTTCTGTCTCCAGCATCCTGAGTTGTTTGGTCCTTTTGCTGTGGTGGAACTATATTTTGTCCTTAGCATTTCCACATTAGCTTTGGTCATGTATCACTCACCTTAATGGAAGAATAGCAGCTTTCCAACTGAAAATCAAGGTGTTAATACTTGAAGAAAGGAAAAAGATTTTAGATAGGAAAAATGACAAGCATCTATAGTAGGCATTATACTCAGTACTTGCAAGTCCTTACTTATTATATAAAACCAAGTTAAACTAACAAATAGGCATTGAACCCAATACACATAGTTAGATGTAGACATACAGTTAACATCACAAGTCACTATCCAGTGGTTATCTACATACGCATTGCTCAAAAGTGACCCATGTGGCATGCTTTATTTTTTGCATAACAGGTGTCAGAAAGATAAATATGAAAGACTTTCGAATTGGTAAAACAAAATTAGTGAATTTAGTTCAATCATCCAAGTTGTCTTTGCCTTTTTTGTGTGTTTGATCTATTTTATAATTCTGTACATTGCAGAAAACTAATAAGGATGCACGTCATTGTTATCCACAGAAATGCAAATAATTGTGTGTGGTGGGATGCTGGGGTAGGCAGATTCTAAGGTAACCTCCCAGTCACCCAGGTCCTAGAATAAGTTCCTCCCGTTGAGCCTGGGCAGAACATGCGAATGAGATATCATAACTGTGTTTATTTTATATTATACAGCAAAGTGCAAATTATTCGAGCGAACCTAATGTAATCACTTGAGTCCTAATTTCATGGGCCCTTTAAAGTAGAGGGTTCTCTCCAGCTGGTAGCAGAAGGGGATGTCAAAGAGATTCAAAACACTGAAAGGATTTGACATGAAGTTGCTGGCTTTGAAGAGGAAGAGGGAAGAGTGTGAGAACCAGAGAAGGATTTCTTCAGTTCAGTTCAGTCGCTCAGTCATGTCCGACTCTTTGCGACCCCATGAATCGCAGCACGCCAGGCCTCCCTGTCCATCACCAACTCCTGGAGTTCACTCAAACTCATGTCTATCGAGTCGGTGATGCCATCCAGCCATCTCNTTAATTTCATGGCTGCAATCACCATCTGCAGTGATTTTGGAGCCCAAAGAAGTAAAGTCTGACACTGTTTCCACTGTTTCCCCATCTATTTCCCATGAAGTGATGGGGCCAGATGCCATGATCTTCATTTTCTGAATGTTGAGCTTTAAGCCAACTTTTTCACTCTCCTCTTTCACTTTCATCAAGAGGCTTTTCAGTTCCTCTTCACTTTCTGCCATAAGGGTGGTGTCATCTGCATGTTTCTAGTTGACAGCAATCCCCATCAAGAGCCAGCAAGGAAATGGTGTCTTCAGTAGCCACATGGAAATGAATTCAGCCTGCAGTCTAAACAAGCCTGAAAGCAGATTCTTCCATAGAACCTTCAGTTAAGAGTCTGACTCAGCTGACAACTTGATCTTGGCTTTGTAAGATTCTGAGCAGAGAACTCAATTGAGCCCACTCAGACTTTTCGTCTACAGAACTGAGTGAGATGGTAAGTGTGTGTTATTCTAAACTGTGAAATTTATGATGTTTATTACACAGCAGTAGAAAACTATTTTGAATGAAACTGATTATTGCCCTGTGAATAGATCATTTTGTTTGTCTTTGTAAATTTATTTCAGGATTCCTTGTTCCTTATATACGATTCTGATTTTTGAATTCACCCTTTGTACTGGTTCCCTCCTAAGGTAGTGAGCTAAATAAAAATCTTTGACACATGCTCATTTTATATTTATAGTACAGTCATGATTTGGTCTTAGAAAAGATCAAATTTTTTTGATCTTTTTGATTTGAAAAGCAATCTTTAACATTGGAATGAACAACTGTTTTCTTGTTTGTTTGTTTTCTGAGTACCTGTTATTATTCAGTCTTTTTTTTTCTTTCTAAACTCTTTCAATGCGGTAAGTCATAGCACATGGTTTAACAGTTGAATTCTGCCCCCACCTGCCAGCATCTCTTCTGGAGCCCTTAGTCCTGGTACTCGGTTGGGACTGGTTACCTTCAAATCTTTCTACAGAGTCGTCGTCTTGGAACCTCCACTGATCACCATTCTGCAAAAGTCCTTTGCCTCTCTCTTTTTCATATCCTGTTTCTTGGGATTTCTTCCTTTGACCATGCTTTCATTTTATGGGATAGCTTCCTTAGGTAGTTTCCTGGGAAAAGACATATGGGAGGTAAACTTTTAAAAATCTTTCCTGTTTACATAAATTTTTCTTCTCTTACTCGACTAGGAATATAATTCTGAATTGAAAATCATTTTCCCTCGGAATTTTGAAGACTTTATCCATTTGTATTTTAGCTTTTAATACTACTCTAACGGTATCTCATGCTATTCTGAATCCAACTCTTTGTATGTGGCTTTTTGTTGTTTTGTCCCCTGCCAGTGGCTTCTCTATTTCACATCAGCTGTAGGAACCCAAAACTGGGAACCATCTTCGACAACTCCCTCCCCCTCCCCATTGCATTCAATCCCATTCAACTCCAATCACTTCCACTTTGCATTTCCATCTTCTTGACTATGGCTCCATGGCTACCAACCCTCACTGCTTTCCTGGGGACTGTAAGTCTACCAACTGATCTCTTTATGTCTGTTCTTTCTCCACTTCATCCATTCTCCAAACAGTAGTTTCAGTGATCAAGTTCTAAGGTCAACTCTAATCACATTTGTTTTCTGGTGAGAACTCCTCAATAGTTCAGAATGCACCTGGAATAAAATTCAATATCCTTAAGAGACCGGTGAGGCCCAAATAACCTGACCGCTGCCTGTGTCTCTAGAACCTGTACAATTCTCTGCTTTCCCTTTGTGCTCCAGTCACACTGATTTGGTTTATGTGTTAAAAGTGTCCAACTTTTTCCACTTCGGGGCCTTTTCCTGGAATTTTTCCTTCTTCCCTTCACCTGGTTCCTACTCATTGCTCATATTTAGCATAAAGTCCCCTTTCAGAAAGCCTGCTTTTTTGGTCACCATAGTATAGGTGGGCTTACACGGATAGCTCATAGTAAAGTGGGCTTATACATGATAACTCAGTTGGTAAAGAATCTGCCTGCAATACAGGAGACCTGCAATTTGATTCCTGGGTTGGGAAGATCCCCTGGAGAAGGGAAAGGCTGCCCATACCAGTATTCTGGCCTGGAGAATTCCATGGACTGTATAGAGTCAGACACGACGAAGCAACTTTCACTTCCATATATAAATGATGGCTTGCTTTCATTTCTTTTACTTTATAATAACTACATGGCAGAAAGTGAAGAAGAAATAAAGAGCCTCTTGATGAAAGTGAAAGAGGAGAGTGAAAAAGTTGGCTTAAAACTCAACATTCAGAAAACTAAGATCATGACATCTGGTCCTATCACTTCATGGCAAATAGATGGGGAAACAGTGGAAACAGTATCAGACTTTATTTTTGGGGGCTCCAAAATCATTGCAGATGGTGACTGCAGTCATGAAATTAAAAGATGCTTACTCCTTGGAAGGAAAGTTATGACCAACCTAAACAGCATATTTAAAAGCAGAGACATTACTTTGCCAACAAAGGTCTGTCTAGTCAAGGCTATGGTTTTTCCAGTGGTCATATATGGATGTGAGAGTTGGACTATAAAGAGAGCTGAGCACCAAAGAATTGATGCTTTTAAGTTGTGTTGGAGAAGACTCTTGAGAGTCCCTTGGACTGCAAGGAGATCCAAACAGTCCATCTTAAAGGAAATCAGTCCTGAATATTCATTGCAAGGACTGATGCTAAGGCTGAAACTCCAGTACTTTGGCCACTTGATGCGAAGAACTGACTCACTTGAAAAGACCCTGATGCTAGAAAAGATTGAGGTGGGATGAGAAGGGGACGACAGAGGATGAGATAGTTGGATGGCATCACTGACTTAATGGACATAGTTTGGGTAAACTCCAGGAGTTGGCGATGGACAGGGAGGCCTAGTGTACTGCAGTCCATGGGGTCACACAAAGTCGGACATGACTGAGCGACTGGACTGAACTGAACTGAATAATAACTACCAAAATTTCATAGAATTTGTGTAATCTGTTTCTATTTTTCTTTTCCATTAAATAGTAGCTTCCATAAAGGCAAGAACTATGTCTGTTTGCTTTTTCTATTCCCTAGCATGGAGAGTCAGCTATTACATGCTGCTGCTGCTGCTGCTGCTAAGTCGCTTCAGTTGTGTCCGATTCTGTGAGACCCCAGAAATGGCAGCCCACCAGGTTCCTCCATCCCTGGGATTCTCCAGGCAAGAACACTGGAGTGGGTTGCCATTTCCTTCTCCAATGCGTGAAAGTGAAGTCATTCAGTCTTGTCCAACTCTTCGCGACCCCATGGACTGCAGCCTACCAGGCTCCTCTGTCCATGGGATTCTCCAGGCAAGAGTACTGGAGTGGGTTGCCACTGAATGGTTATCTATTTGGAATTTTAGGAATCTGACTCCAGTCCTGGCCCTTCCATTAATTGTGCAAATATGGGCAAGTTACTTAACCTTTCCTGGGCTTGATTTACTGTATAATGAGGATAACAATACCTATTTCACAAGGCTATTGTGAAAAATTAAGGACAGAATTCATGGGAACAGCTTTGCACAGTCCCCGGCACATATTAAGTATGTAGTAACTTTAGGTGAAAATAAAAATGATGATGAGAGGCTGTAATTTCAGATCCAGCAGTGAGAGAAACAGAATGAAAAGTCAAAGAAAAGGTTCCAATTGTTCCTACATGCTTCAGTCCATTTACGCTGCTATATCAAAAATATGGACACTCGGTGACTTAATTTACATTTCTTTCTTATAGTTCTGAAGGCTGAGAAAATCAAAATCATGGCTCTGGTTTTCTAGTTCTCAGATGGCTGTCTTCTCATTGTGTTCTTATATGTTGGAAGGGGTGAGAAAGTTCTCTGGGGTCTTTGTTATGTGGGCACTAATCCCATTCATGAAGACTCCACGCTCATCATCTCTCAAAGGCCTCACCTCCTAATAGCAACACACTGAAGTTAGGGTTTCACTGTATGGATTTGGTGGGTTGTACACAAACATTCAGTTCATAACACCATAAAGCTACATAACTATTCCCATCTACTGTAATTTATTATCATAATTAATTTCTTCCCTTCTTTCTTAGTAACAGAATATTCTTTCTGTTCCTTCCAGAGAGCATCATCTCTAGACAACCATATGCCTTGGTCAAGTCAGCCATCGGAACCCCCTTGCCTTGGTGGTGACTGATTTTGGAGTGAGTGTGTAGAGACAGCTTTTCCTAGCACTGGGGTCTGAGTCAGGGCATAATGTCACATGGAGTGCAAAGCATCGCAACAAGGACCAAGTGGCTAGCTCTTCATCAGAGCCTGTATGGCTGAGGGCCATGGACCTCTGACCTCCCTTCCAACTTTGAGATAACAGAATGACATTTAGTCATTTATTAGACAAAAATTACTTGAGGCAGGGGGATGAGGAGGAGGGAGTTTGAAAATACTTTTGCCAGTAAACAGAACTCCCCATTTGAGTATTTGTAAGTGGGTGGGGTGATATAAACTTGCCACTCCCAGCTCCAAGACTGGGCCACAGTGGCTCCAGTGAATAGACTCTTGTTTCTGCAACATTATTCTTCCACTCCCTTGCCACATGGAAAACATCATGTTTTTTTCCTCTGGAGATAGGGGATCAATTCATTTTCCAAGTGTATCAAAAGCACATTCATTGTTTTGGCTCTCTTTGGTCCTGTTTTGGATGATTTTTATTACTTACCCCAGACTTCAGAGGTCTTAGAAGATACTAAAATGGAAAGAGTCTTCCCAGTCCCAACAGAAAGGCACCAAGCTAAGGAGTGGTCAACCCATGAGGTCAGAGGGAACTGGCATCAGAGGGGGCCTGAAGATTTTGTTAACCAGCAGGAATCCCTCAAACAGTGTTCCCTTCTGTATCTAGGCCTGGGGAATATTGAGAAGTTTAGTGAGATTGTATTCTAAATGCAATGCAAAGAATCTAGTCAAGCCAAGTTCTAAAGTTAACACCTAAGGCAAAATCGCATGCTGTCAAAGCAGTCTTGAAAGAGCCTTTAAATAATTGGTGTAGAATAGGGCACATGGTTTGCTGTACATAACCCCACATATATATGTCTGTATGTCTAGGTATGTATATACAACCTTGCATATATATATATGTGTGTGTGTGTATATGTATATGTTTATAAATATATAATGTATTTGGTCATCTGTAGTAATTCATGATAAGAAGACAGTAACATATAAAAAAATATATAAATCTTGGTTGGAATAATAGTAAGGCAAGATGCTCACACTACGAAAGGCCAGAGGATCTGAGAATATGAAGGAAAAAGTCATTTCATATCCCCCATCCTTTCTTAAATGATGCCCTTTCTTAACTGTATTATAATCTCTCCACTGGAGGGTTGTGGTTTAAAGTTGCTTTACTTTTCAAAACATAAAAACCTAGGAGAATGGCCAGAGAGCTTATTCAAAGTCACGTTAATGATTAATGGTCGTAGCAAAACTCAACACTGTCACTGGGGATGGGGTGGGGGTTGGGGTGAGGGGTGCAGGATTGGCATATCCATCCAACACCAGGAGGCTGAGTGTGTTTGTGCCAGAGGTTCACGTACCTGCCCAGGTGTCCCACTGCTAGGAAGTCATGATGCTTTTACAGGATCCCATGAACAAATCGATACGGGAATCTTAAAACGATTACATCAATAATCTGCTGCCAAATCAGATCTAAAAGGCACTGGTAAATGCCTGAGGCTTAAGAAAAAGTCATTGCTTAAATGTGTTTCTTTCTTTTCTTCTTATTCTCCCTGTTTCACAGGGTGGTTTTTTTTTTTTTTTAATCTTTGCAAATGTTCTCTGTGGATTTCAAAGAATGATAATTTTATTTTGTTTTTAAGAGGCACAGAGATCTCAGTCCACAGGCCCTAGTTTATGGAATTGTCAAAGTCTGTGGTGAATGATTGTGCACGAAGGTGTTGCATATGGCCCTAGGAAACCTGGAGATTTCCTGGGTTTGTGGGGAGAAGGTGGCTGAGATTCTACAATAGTGAGAAGCCCTGGATATCTGTGGATCAGGGTATGAGCACTGGAATTCTTGGAGGGGGCACTGTAGGTAGAGCAAGGGAGATTAAATTTAAAGGAAAGTCTAGTCCTAGTAAGAAATTTACCTCAGATGGGCCCAGTTAAGGTGAAGAATGGGACAAAGTCCTCTAATTTCTGGGAACTAACAATCAGTGGAATGTATTAAAAAGTTCTAGGTAAGGTGACTACACCCTTCCTTCTTATTCCACTGAAATTCTGATACGATTGAGACGAGAGGAAACTTTGAGTCTATCAGTTCAGTTCAGTTCAGTTCAGTCACTCAGTCATGTCTGACTCTTTGCGCCCCCATGAATCGCAGCACGCCAGGCCTCCCTGTCCATCACCATCTCCCGGAGTTCACTCAGACTCATGTCCATTGAGTCGGTGATGCCATCCAGCCATCTCATCCTCTGTCGTCCCCTTCTCCTCCTGCCCCCAATCCCTCCCAGCATCAGGGTCTTTTCCAATGAGTCAACTCTTTGCATGAGGTGGCCAAAGTATTGGAGTTTCAGCTTCAGCATCAGTCCTTCCAATGAACACCCAGGACTGATCTCCTTTAGGATGGACTGGTTGGATGTCCTTGCAGTCCAAGGGACTCTCTATAGTCTTTCATAAAACATTCAAACAGAACAACAGATCAGTCGTATGCAATTTAGTACTGTTTTGCCATTTTTGCATGTATGTTTCTTTTTGTTTGTTTCTTTTTTAATTGGAGTGTATTGGCTTTATAGTATAATATGGGATGAACTGCGAGAGTGGCACTGACATACCTATGCTGTGGTGGTGGTGGTTTAGTTGCTAAGTCGTGATCAACTCTTGCAACCCCACGGACTGTAGCCTGACAGGTTCTTCTGTCCAGGGGATTTCCCAGGCAAGAACACTGGAATGGGTTGCCATCTCCTTCTCCAGGGGATCTTCCTACCATGTGTAAAACAGATAGCTAGTGGGAAGCTGCTGCATAGCACAGGGAACTCAGTGCTCTGTGATGACCTAGAGGGGTGGGATGGGGATTGGGGGAGGGGGGCTCAAGCAGAAGGGAATACATGTGTACATAAAACTGATTTATTTTCTTGTACAGAACAACAAAAATTTTGCTGTACAAAATGTATTTATTTTGTTGTACAGAAGAAACTAACACAACATTGTATTATTGAATGGTTTTTAACTCCTCTTAGGCTCCCTCCAACCTTTCTCCTCACCAAGCACTGAATGGGCTGCTGTAGGAACCCCCCAGCTGGTCTTGCCACCCATTCACTCTTGCCTGCTGCAGTCCATTCGTCAGCAGACCGTGCGATCTTCTCCAGACATATATATATCACTTTCTGTCCAGTAGAAACATAATACAAGCTACACCTGTTAAGTTTAAATGCTCTAGTAGTCACATTAATAAAAAGTAAAAAGAAATGTGTCAAGTTAATTTTAGTGATATATACAAATTATATTATTTTGATATTCAATATATTGCTATGGCAATATGGAATAAACGTAAAAATTATTAATGAGATATTTTACATCGTGTATCTTGTATTTGTCTTAAAAATCCAATGTGTATTTACACTTACATCTTGGTTAGGACTGGCCACATGACAAGTGCTCAGTAGCCACACACACTTAGAGGCTATGTAATGGACAGCACAGACCTGGCAAATGATGCCACTTTCTTGATTCCCACTGCTGCCTTGGTCCTGTCTAGAGGGTATATTTCACATATGTAAGTTTTAGGAAGGCAGGGATTTGAGCTATGTCTCTAGCACCTAGAATAGTGCTTAGTATATAGTAATGACACCATTACTATATAATTGCTGAAAGAGTTATATATTGAATGGCTGTGTATTTTATCTATGAATGAAAGGGTATAGAAAATAGTCTGGAAGGATATATACCAAGATGACAATGGTTACTTGGGGAAAGGACAGGTTGGAGAGAATGACCATAAGGAAATTAACCTGCATGTGTTGTTACCGTTTTGTGCATGCATGCATGCTCAGTCACTCAGTCCGACTCTTTGTGCCCCTATGGACTGTATTCTGTCCTGGATCCTGGATCCTCCAGGCAAGGATACTGGAGTGAGTTGCTATTTTCTTCTCCAGGAGATCCTCCTGACCTAAGGATCTAACCTGTGTCTCCTGAATAGGCAGCCAGATTCTTTACCACTGTGCCACCAGGGAAGCCCTTTGATTTTGTATATATGTTTTCCTTTTTATGTGTATTTGGGCATTACTTGTGGAGGAGGGCATGGCATCCCACTCCAGTATTCTTGCCTGGAGAATCCCATGGACTGAGGAGCCTGGAGGGGTACAGTCCACAGGGTCGCAAAGAGTCAGATATGACTGACTCGACTAAGCACAAATGCATGGGTATTACTTGTGTAATAAAAATAAATAAATATCACTTTGAAGATAAGAAAGAAGATAATGCTATTTATAATCAGAAAAACTAGAGATAAAAATCAAGAAGTATTAACAGAGAAAAGAACTAGGTTATAATGTTGGCTTCCTATGGCTCTTGAGAGTCCCTTGGACTGCAAGGAGATTCAACCAGTCCATCTTTTTTTTAATTTTATTATTTTTTTTAAATTTTATTTTTTTACTTTACAATACTGTATTGGTTTTGCCATACATTGACATGAATCCACCACAGGTGTACATGAGTTCCCAACCCTGAACCCCCCTCCCACCATCCTCCCCATATCATCTCTCTGGGTCATCCCAGTGCACTAGCCCCAAGCATCCTGTATCCTGTATCGAACCTAGACTAGCAATTCGTCTCTTACATGATAGTGTACGTTTCAATGCCATTCTCCCAAGTCATCCCACCCTCTCCCTCTCCCATAGAGTCCAAAAGTCTGTTCTTTACATCTGTGTCTCTTTTGCTGTCTCGAATATAGGGTTATCATTACCATCTTTCTAAATTCCATATATATGTGTTAGTATACTGTATTGGTGTTTTTCTTTCTGGCTTACTTCACTCTGTATAATCAGCTCCAGTTTCATCCACCTCATTAGAATTTATTCAAATGTATTTTTTTTTAATGGCTGAGTAATACTCCATTGTGTATATGTACCACAGCTTTCTTATCCATTCATCTGCTGATGGACATCTAGGTTGCTTCCATGTCCTGGCTATTATAAACAGTGCTGTGATGAACATTGGGGTACACGTGTCTCTTTCACTTCTGGTTTCCTCGGTGTGTATGCCCAGCAGTGGGATTGCTGGGTCGTATGGCAGTTCTGTTTGTAGTTTTTTAAGGAATCTCCACATAGTAGCTGTACTAGTTTGCACTCCCACCAACAGTGTAAGAGGGTTCCCTTTTCTCCACACCCTCTCCAGCATTTATTGCTTGTGGACTTCAACCAGTCCATCTTAAAGGAAATCAGTCCTGAATATTCATTGGAAGGACTGATGATGAAGCTGAAACTCCAATACTTTGGCCACCTGATACGAAGAACTGACTCATTTGAAAAGACCTTGATGCTGGGAAAGATTGAAGACGGGAGGAGAAGGGGACAACAGAGGTTGAGATGGCTGGATGGCATCACTGACTCAATGGACATGAGTTTTAGTAAACTCTGGGAGTTGGTGATGGACAGGGAGGCCTGGCATGCTGCAGTCCATGGGGTTGCAAAGAGTCAGACATGACTGAGAAACTGAACTGAACTGAACTGACTGCTGTTGTTAACAACTCACCAAAAACTTAGTGGCTTAAGATAAGAACATTTAATTTCTGAAGATCAGAAGTCCAAAATTTGTCTCACTGGGCTGAAACCAGGGTAGCAACAAGGCTATTGTAGTCCTGGAGGCTCTACATGAAAATGCATTTCCTTGCCTTTCCCAGCTTCCAGAGATCACCCACATGCCTTGACTTCTGGCTCCTTTTCATCTTGAAAGCCAGCAGCTTTCTGTCATCTGCTTCTGTCATCGTGTCTCCTCCTCGTTCACTTACAAGGACCCCTGTGGTTACCTTGGGCCCACTCAAGTAATCCAAGATAACTGCCGCTTCTCAAGACCTTGAACTGAAAGTCACTTGTACAAAGTCTCTTTGGTCATGTCAAGTAATGTGTTCTCAGGTCCTGGAGATTAGGATGGGAACAGCTTTGGGAGCCAATATTCTGCCTATCACAGTCACTCCATCAAACTCAGCTGCCTGCCTATCTGGAATATGGAATTAGTTATGCTCTGGAATTCCCCCATCTGTGGGCTCTGAGGTCACTGAAATAAAGCCTGGCTGCTACTGCTGCATGTAGGTCCCTGGCTCTCTCTCTAAACTGATATTCTTAGAAATCAGGAGAGGCTGACCTTGGAGTTCCTACTGTTTTTATCTGTCATTTCCCCTTTGGGTGAAAGTTGGCCTGTTTCCTGAACTCATGTGCCCAGCTTCTGAGCTGGTCCCAGACAACTGCCATCTCCTGGTATTCGTGTCCAGGATAATATTCTCCCTTGACTGTGGGCTGGATGTTCTGATTGGCTTCTAATGAATAGTCTGTGGCAGACACAATGGATATTACTCCCAGGTTTGGTTGCAAAAGACTGCATCTTCTGCCTTGAGTGCCCTCTCACATTCTTTTTCTGGCTCCAAGGAAACAGAAACGAGCTGCTAAGTTGTGAGTTGCCCTCTGAAGACGTCCTGTGGCCAGGAATTGGTATCTGTGGCCCACAGTTGGGGAGGACCCAAGGCCTGCCATGAGTGAGCTTAGAAGCGAGTCCTCTCCCAGTGCAGGCCGGAGATGCCTGCAGCCTTGGCTGACACACCGATGGGGACCTCATGAGACCTGGAGCCAGGGACGCTGTCTTAGTCCCTTCAGGCTGCTATAATCAAGCACTGTAGACCGAGTGATTTATAAACAACATGCATTTCACATAGTTCTGGAGACTGGAAGTCTAGTCAGGCTGCCATCATGGACCGGGGTCTGATAAGAGCCCTCCTTCAGGCAGTCTTCTCCTCATCCTATCATGGGAAGGAGCAGAGTGTGGAAAGCCCACTCATGACTCTTATAAGGGCACTTGATTCCATTCCTATAATCCTACTTTCATCTAATCCTGATTACCTCTTAAAGGCCTTACCTTCTAATTTGTGTTGATAAGGTTTCAACAAAAATTTGGGGAATATTTAGTCCATAATATACTGAATGCGTAATAATAGAACATTCCATAACAGACACCCAGCTAAGCTATGCCTGGCTTCCTGACCCATGGGAATGATGAGATAATAAATGTGTGGTTTTTAATTCTTAGGTTTGGGGGTAATTTGTTACACAGTGATAGATAATCAATACAGACCCCTTCTTCCCTCATTTCCTCCATTTTTTTTCCTCCCTGCATCCCTCCCTTCCTTCCCTCTTTCCTTCTCTCTCTCTTTCAGTCTTGTCTGGCCTCATCTAGTTCCCTAAGATGACTTATTTTGAAGAAGGCCAAATAATAAATATTTAAGGTGGTGCAGGACACATACAGTATCAGTCTTATATTCTTTCTCTATATATGGTTTGTTAACCCCAGGAACCCATGTGTTCTGGGTCAGAAGCAGTCTGTCTCCTATAGCAACTCTTTGGCTCAAGCCTTGCCACAGCTCCTCAGGTCTCTAGGAATAAAAGCCCAAGTCCTGATGATGCTCTGCAGAGTTCTGCACACTTACTGTGTGCATCCCCCTACCACCCTGTTCTGGTCACTCTGGCCCCGTTGATGTTCCTCACATAAGTACCCGGCTCCTGCCTCAGGACACGTGGGCTCCTATTCTCTTGCCTGCAATGCTTCCCCCAAGGATCCACATGGCTTCCTCCTTTACTTCCTGCCATCTTGACCATCCTATTTGAAATTGCCCCCTTTCTCCTTCCCCCAAATTCTTACCTCTTCTCTGTTTTTTCTTTTCCTATCTTACAGACTAGATGCATTTACTTATTTCTTTATTATGTCTTCCCCATTAGAATTTATGTTCCATGAGACCAGTAATTTTTTTTTGTCTGTTTTACTCAACTGTTGTATTTATAAAAATGCATGAAACTTAGCAGACACTCAGTAAATATGTGTTGAATGAATATTTTAAAAAGAGCACTGGTCTGGATTTGAGGAGCCCTGGTTCTCATTTTGGGCTTCCCTGGTGGCTCAGCAGTAAATAATCCACGTGCTAATGTAGAAGATGTGGGTTCAATCACTGGGCCAGGAAAATCCCCTGGAGAAGCAAATGGCAACCCACTCCAGTATTCTTGCCTGGGAAACTCCATGGATAGAGGAGCCTTGTGGGCTGCAGTCTACGAGGTCACACGGAGTGGAACACTTAAGGACTAAACTAAGGTTCTCGTTGAGCTATGCCAAGACTACCAAAGTGGCTTAAGGCAGGTATACAGTATCAAGCAAAAATTATAATAAGTAGGTGCTATCATGGAGCACTAATTTCATATCATGTACTATGCTAAGTGGTTTATAAACATTACCTTATTTAAACCTCAAAGCAAGTGCTATTATTAGCTCTCTTTTATGGATGAGGTTTACTGAAGCTGAATTTCATCATCTTTGAAATGAAAAGGTTTTGGCCAAATAATCCCTAAGGTCTCTTTCTCCCTCAAAAGAATGTCTTTTTATTTGAAAATTTATCTATGTCTTTCTATTTGAAAAGATGCATTTATTTATCCATGACTCAGAGGAAGAAAGTAAAGTCTCAAAGCTCAGTCATAAATTTGAACCTCAGCACAACTTTCAGATAAACAATCTTTTGCTTCTTTTTATTCTGAAATGCTCACTTCAGTTTTCTGGATCTTGGGTAAGATCCCTGGAAAGGAATTATCACCATGATATACACCTTCCATTTGAAAATAACTTCCAACATGAATACTGAAAGGATGAAGTTCAAAATCTTGCATTTTGAAAGAAAATCCAGGACCATTTATTTTTAGGTCGCCAGCAAAAAGTTCAATGTTCATTATTGGTTTTCTATTAGTAATGGAATTCAGGGCTTTTGTCACTGACTGTTCTTTGCCTCTAGCCTAATAGTCTTTCTTTAACAACTTGTCCTAAGAAAATTGGATTAAGGAAAAGTTTTGTGAGACTCTGAGGCCAGGGGCGGTGGCCTGGAGGACCAACCCCACGTCCAAGGAGCGGTGGCTGCGCAGGCTCAGGAGGGCCTAGAGGAGCTATCACGTTGAAG
The DNA here is from genome assembly GCA_006410935.1 of Redunca redunca. Lineage (NCBI taxonomy): Eukaryota > Metazoa > Chordata > Mammalia > Artiodactyla > Bovidae > Redunca > Redunca redunca. The sequence goes on along the minus strand of SJYQ01001402.1, from coordinate 251,739 downwards.
GTCAGGAAGGGTGGTGGTGAGGAGATACCCTTCGTCCAAGGTAAGGACCAGCAGCTGCGCTTTGCTGGAGCAGGTGTGAAGAGATACCCCATGACTAAGGTAAGAGAAATCCAAGTAAGATGGTAGGTGATGCAAGAGGGCATCAGAGGGCAGACACACTGAAACCATACTCATAGAAAACTAGTCAATCTAATCACACTAGGCCCACAGCCTTGTCTAACTCAATGAAACTAAGCCATGCCCTGTGGGGCAACCCAAGACTGGCGGGTCATGGCGGAGAGGTCTGACAAAACGCAGTCCACTGGGGAAGGGGATGGCAAACCACTTCAGTATTCTTGCCTTAAGAACCCCATGAACAGTATGAAAAAGCAAAATGATAGAATATTGAAAGAGGAACTCCCCGGGTCGGTAGGTGCCCAACACGCTACTGGAGATCAGTGGAGAAATAACTCCAGAAAGAATGAAGGGATGGAGCCAAAGCAAAAACATTACCCAGCTGTGGATGTGACTGGTGATAGAAGCAAGGTCCGATGCTGTNGGAAAAGACTCTGATGCTGGGAGGGATTGGGGGCAGGAGGAGAAAGGGACGACAGAGGATGAGATGGCTGGATGGCATCACTGACTCGATGGACATGAGTCTGAGTGAATTCCGAGAGTTGGTGATGGACAGGGAGGCCTGGCGTGCTGCGATTCATGGGGTCACAAAGAGTCGGACATGACTGAGCGACTGAACTGAACCGGACTCTACTTAAACCTGGAATCACACACTTGAAGGCTGAAAAGGACCAGATAACCTGAGGCAACCCTCTCATTTTGCAGAACAGAAGGAAGGCTCAGAGAAGGTAAGCTGCTTACCCAAACATGCACAGCTAACAGGTGGCAGAGTTGGAAATTTGAACAATTGACCCAATACCAAAGCACATTCTTTTTCCACTTAATCACGTTTCTTACCATGACCTTGAAAGGCCATTTCTTTTTTGAGATTTTATTTGCAGCAGTTTTTTTTATTCCCCTACCACAACAAATGTGGCAGAAGACACTCATGAATTCAATATGTTTTCATGGTGTATTCAGAGTTTGATGGAAATCAGATGGTATTTTGCATGAATGTAAACAAATAGTACCACAGGGCATTCGCAAGCGTTACCATAATTTGTAATTGGTGCAATTATGCAAAAGAAAAAAAGCAAGAGATTAAGTGAGTTATTAGCACTTCTCAGAATTTGAAATATAATAATGAAAATGAGACTGAGAATAATAGCTTTGACTAAGTGCTGATTATATGCCAGGTGTTGTGCTAAATGTTTTAAGCCTAAATCCAGATGTAACAAAGAACAGTGGTTGCCTAGATTCCAGTCCTGGCTCTGCCATTTGCTAGGTGTTGTACTTGAGCAAGTTCTATAAACCATTATTTTAGTCATCATTTAGGTGTATCCACAGAGGAGGGCTGGGCTTCCCTGGTGGCTCAGAGGTTAAAGCATCTGCCTGGAATGCTGGAGACCTGGGTTCGATCCCTGGGTCGGGAAAACCCCCTGGAGAAGGAAATGGCAACCCACTCCAGTGGTCTTGCCTGGAGAATCCCATGGAGGGAGGAGCCTGGTAGGTTATAGTCCATGGGGTCGCAAAGAGTCAGACACGACTCACTCACTCACTCACAGAGGAGGGCTACTATAACACCTACTTCACAAGATTATTTTAGAGATTAAGCATGCAGAACTGTCACTGAGGTTTTACCACTTGCTAGGCTCTGTTCTGAGCCCTCAAGAAGTGTTAGCTCTTATTACGTCACTTCATCCTCAGTGTGAGACCATAGATGCTTGATCTGTTCCCTGCAACTGATAGAATCGTGCATGAAGATGTAACAGAAGTGCTTGGAATATAACAGAAACTCAATCAATACTTCTTCAATAAATAAGTCCATGAGTCATGTGCCCTTTTTACTCTTCATTTTGCAGTTGAGGAAACTGAGCCTTAGTTCTTTTTAAAGGGTCACATGGCTAGGTTTTATGATATGATGATGTATTAAAATGTGTGACGGGCAAACATATAGAACAGACTGTGGTTGCCAAGGGGGTAGGGGAATGGAGGAGTGATGGACTGAGAGTCTGGGATTAGCAGATGCAAATTATTATATATAGAATGGATGAACAACAAGGTCTTACTGTATAGCACAGGAAAATATATTCAGTATCCCGTGATAAACCATAGTGGAAAAGAATACAAAATATGCTTCGCTGTGTACCAGAAACTAATACAACATTTTAAATCAACTATACTTCAGTAAAACAAATTTTTTAAAATGTGTGATAAGGAATCATATAAAAATACAATTACAAGAGCATGAGAGAAGAAGGAGTACCCTAAATCTGTTTTAATTAGTTTTAATAATCTGATTGTTCTCCAATATGACTACTCATGATTTGAAGGCATAAGTTACTAGAGCCACACCTGATTCTGAGATTAGTGTACTGGGATAAACTGTGGGCAATGCAGAGCCACAGGGCATTAGGTGTGGGGTGATGTGTACAAAGGCATTGAAGGAAGATGAGTGTAGCCTAAGTATGCATGAAAGATTCGGGGGCCAGGGCTGGATGCAGGCAGGGTAGTACAGCAATAAGGTAGGTTGAAAAAATACAAAAATCACCTTAGGTTTTTGTAAATCATTAAATTATTCTGACAGCCCCCCCTCCCCCACCCCACCTCTCCCCACACTTAGGATCTCATTCACCAGGACACAATGAGCAGGAGGAAACCTAACCCAGCCTGGCCAATTCCAAGTGGCCTCCAAGTACCCCCAGCTCCAGCAAGAAAGGCTAGATGGTGAATCTGCCTGACCCCAGGGATACTGATAGGGTCCTTTTAAGGGGAAGAGAAAAATTTGATCTGGGATTTTACCTGCGGCTGTCAGAGGGGACTATGTGCACTCATGAATAATCCAGAGGGAATTCAGAACCCCAGAGCGTCCGCTGCCCCTGCCGTCGGCTGGCTTGGCTGACAGTGGAGTCAGGCTGGCGGTTGTGACCGTGCAGTCAGTTCATCCCACAGCACCTATTTCTACTCCTCCTCTGCAGTTCAGCTCCACCATGTCAAACCCACTGGGGAAGAGGTGGGATGCGGGCAGTCTGGGGAGAGAGGAAAGCTGAGGTAGAACATGCTGGACACAAGATCCTGCCTGGCTTGGGGGACTAGTCATGTCAGCCTTAGTCTCCCTGGGGGAAGTAAAAACAGTGTGGCCTTTGTGCACACCTGGCACTTTCACCAGTGAGAACCAGATGCAAGTCTGGAAGGCAGGGCATGAAGATAGACAGGGGCCGCAGGAGACAAGAGTGCCGCTGTCTTGCGAGGATGCTGGCAAACAGTCAGGACTCCCTGCCCATTATTAGCCACTGTATTTGCAATTGTTCCTGAGATGCTATGACTGCATTTGGAAACGTGCATAGGGAATGAATGGGAAAGGGGAAAGATTCCTGAATCAGCGGGGGATGAGCCTGAAGGAGACAAGGATATGCTGTAGAAAGGGCAGGCTCTAGGGTCCAAGAGACTTGGGTTCAAATTTCATCTCAGCCAGTGTCTCGCTGTGGGGCTTTGCACAGGTTTTATCACCTATCTGGACCTCAGTTGCATCATCTGTAAAATAAGGATAACTGTGGTGCTAATAAAAGGCAACAGCTCATGTTTGGGGCACTGAACTATGCCAGAATTATATTATAGCATAATGCATAAGTTCTATGTTCAGATTCAAACTATGTGGGTTTGAGTTATACTTCTGTAATTAATTAAGTAAACCTGGAAAATTAACTTGTTTGAGTTCTTATTTTCTCGTCTGTTTGATGGAGATGGTAGCAGTTTCTATCTTCCATAGAAGAGAGCCAATAAATATTTGTTGAATGAATGAGGGTGGTTGAGAGGGTTCCATATTGATAACATGTATAGAAACTTAAGCTTAATGCTTGGCACATAATCATTCAAAAAATACTGGTATTATGACCAGTGAACAGGAGTGAGTGGTGGTTCAGTGGTAATCTGCCTGCCAATGCAGAAGGTGTGAGTTTGACCCCTGGGTTGGGAAGATCTCCTGGAGAAGAAAATGGCAACCCGCTCCAGTATTCTTCCTGGGAAATCCCATGGACAGAGGAGCCTGGTGGGCTACAGTCCATGGGGTCGCAAAAGAGACGGACATGACTTAGCGACTTAACAACAGGAGAAAACAAAACAGAGCATTTAACAGTCCCACAGTTGTTGCTTACTTGGGGTTAGTCTCTCCCGCCTTTGTTCCTTTTCCAGCTCTATGAATGACTCTTCAAAATTCTCTCTCACCTAGCCTTGACCTCCATCCAGACATCTCTACAGCTCCAAGTTGGTCAAGGATTTGTAAGTTAAAGTAAAATCAATCTGTCCAATAGATCTGAGAGAAAGGGCACTGAAGCTGGCGCAGAGCCCTGGGTGGTGGTGGATTCTTTCCAGAATCTGCAGCTTTCTCCCTGTGATGCCGTCCTGCTTAGAACACCTGAGCATCTTGCTATAGCAGTGATCATGGGGAACCCCACCACGTTTGTGGTGATCTTTGCCTCCTATAAGGAGATGAGGAGCAGACTCCTGAGTGAACTGCTGAAGTGAGTGCCTGAGAAGCTGACCCATCCCATTCAAAGCCAAAACTTTATCCCAGACAATCCATGGATTTCCACCATTACACCCATTAAGCCAAATTACTGGAAATCCTTTCTGCCTGATTAGATCAGATCTACCCATCAAAGTCCCATGTCAGTGAGACCCTACTCACCGATTTCCTCACAGTCAGGTGCAGCGGGTTAATTACCAGAACACGGGAGTCCTCTTATGCTCGGGGCATAGCCAGTTCATGTGAAATCATGTGCACTGAACTCTCATGTGCACTGAACTTCCTAGAATTCGGCTGCCTAGTGGAAGGGTGTTTGCTTATTTTGTTTCTTCTCTAACTCTGGCTCCTAGAAGGGCGCCTGGCTGAGCACACCAGGTGGAGAGCGAGGGAGTGAGTCACGTGATCCTCACAGCAACTCTGTGACTTTGTAGGGTAAGTGCTGCTCTCATCCTCCACATCCACGAAAGGGAGTCTCCGCTGCATAAACACCCTGGGTCAGAGAGCTGCTGGACCGCCGAGCTGAGACATCAACCTTGATCTCAGCCTCTGAGTCATCCTCTCTCCCGTAAACCGTCTTTCACTCCGCGTTAATCTCCCCGACTATGTTTGGAGTTCCTCGGAAGCCCTGTACAAGCGACTCCGCGCGGTAGTTCCTCCACTGTGATATTCTTCATGCTGGCTTCCTGACTTGATTTGAGAGTTTTGCTTATTTCCAGGCTCCAGGCCTACTGTGACTTCAGATAGCTACTTGTCTATGGTTTGCCAATATTGAAAAGCGCAGAGCTTTGCTTCTATCCTCCAGTTCCAACATGTTCTCTTACTACTGTCTGACTGTGCTAGGGTCACCAACCCTCTGCTCAGTGTGACGGTGTTATAAAACCCTTTGACGTTCAGTCCTTGACAACATATATTTGTATGTATTTGAAGTGCCTTGGCACCCCAACTCCACAGTCTTGCCTGGAAAATCCCATGGACGGAGGAGCCTAGTGGGCTGCAGTCCATGAGGTCGCTAAGAGTCAGACAGTGAGCGACTTCACCTTCACTTTTCACTTTCATGCATTGGAGAAGGAAATGGCCACCCACTCCAGTGTTCTTGCCTGGAGAATCCCAGGGATGGGGGAGCCTGGTGGGCTGCGGTCTATGGGGTCACACAGAGTCAGACACGACTGAAGTGACTTCACAGCAGCAGCAGAAGTGCCTATGTTTTGACAGTCATGGGCCAAACCTGGGGTAGGAGAGAATTTTCTTCTCTGTGTATTTATGAGTTGAAAACAAGCAACCTTTTTACAAACATTATTACCTTTATAATTAGCATAAACAAAGATAGCTTCAATAAATTTTTTTTTTAAGATTTTTTTTTGTCATCAGCTTATTGGAAATGTCCCAAAAGACATCTAGGCTACACAACCTTAATCTCCAATTGTCCCATCTTGTTCACTTGTACCTTGGTCCATTCTATCCGTTACTTGCTTTGTTCACATAGTGCTTCCTTTGAATTACCAAGCTCTAGTTATGTTCTTCCAGCTTCTTTATTTTAGTTCTTCCTCTTTTTGCTCATACTTCCCTGAGAGCCTATGACTTCCTTTCTGGATGATCTGTGAAGGTGAACTTCATCTGATAGGGAAGGTGACAAAGGAAAGATGGTTGGAATATAAAGTTTCCATCTCTGACTCTACACAATCAGGGACTAGGTTATATATCCAATTGCTTTCTCATTGGTTCCTGATATCTGCCTTAGTTTTCCAGCTATATTTTGAGTGACTCACAGGCAGATATCTTAAATACAGTTCTTTTTATCCCACCTGCTGCTGCTGCTGCTAAGTCACTTCAGTCATGTCCGACTCTGTGTGACCCCATAGATGGCAGCCCACCAGGCTCCGCCGTCCCTGGGATTCTCCAGGCAAGAACACTGGAGTGGGTTGCCATTTCCTTCTCCAATGTATGAAAGTGAAAAGTGAAAGTGAAGTCACTTATTCGTGTCCGACACTTAGCGACCCCATGGACTGCAGCCTACCAGGCTCCTCCGTCCATGGGATTTTCCAGGCAAGAGTGCTGGAGTGGGGTGCTTTATCCCACCTAGAAGGAGCTAAATATGTTTTCTATGCTCTTGATTCCAGATGTTTTTACATTCTGATGACTTTGCCCAATGTATACAGAATTCCCTTCCTCCACCCCATCTGATAAGGCCTTCTATTTCTTTTAAGACTCACTCTGATGGCTTCTTTTCCAGAATAAGGGGCTTCCCATGTGGCCCAGTGGTAAAGAATCTGGCTGCCAATGCAGGAGCCTCAGGAGATACTGGTTCAATCCCTGGGTCTGGAAGATCCCCTGGATTAGAAAATGGCAACCTACTCCAATATTCTTGCTTGGAAAGTCCCATGGAACAGAAGAGAGTGGTGGGCTGCAGTCCATGGAATCACAGAGTCAGGCACAACTGAGCATGCGTGCATTCTGGACTAACCTGCCATGGCTCCCAAGGCAGAGCTAGTCATCCTCTCCTCTATAACTTCCCGCATAACTTTGTTTGATACTTGTCGCCTTATTTGTATGATGCTTTCTCTCTGACTTTCTCAAGTTAAGACTTGGGTCTCATTTGTGTGTGTGTGAGTCCATAGCAGCACCTTTTATAATATCCAGCTGAGTTGGCACTCAGTAAATAAGTGTTGGACACGTGTGGGAGCAGAAGACAGGAATGTCCTCCAGGTAGTTACTGCCATGGGTCTGAATGCAGATGGTGAACAAGGAAAGAAAGAAAGGCGGTGGGGCTGGGGAGGGGGTGTTTTACTGGAAGTCAAAGGGATTAGCTCTTGCATCACGCAGTGCAGCTGACCGCTCCCAGAAGGGAAACATCCAAATGTAAGATGCAGAACATTAAATATTGAAAGCAAAAGTTAAATATTAAATTTTAATGTGAAACATTAATGCCAATAAACAGAGCCAGCCAGAGGGGGACAAAATTAGGACCAAGCCATAGCCAAAACGGAAAGAGTCATGGCTCAGGCTGAAAGCTGAGCATGGCCTGGGCTTTCCCAGCAGGGCCCACTGGTACCGGTCACACCCATCAAATTTCCCGGGAGAAGCAGAGGGGGGAGGGGAGGAAGCCTTTTATAACCCACAGCCATAAAACCCAAGTGTTTCCTACAAAACAAAACACAGTAAAGTGTTTCAGAACCGCCAAGGCTTCAGAACTCCTGGTACACTGGAACAAAAATAGAGGCAGCAGAGAGGAAAATGTGAGGTTGCTAAACCCTTGGGGCAGGAATCCTATCTTGCTCTGTGAGGGACTGGGCTTGTGTGCAGCCAACTTGGGCAGAAAGAAATAGCAAGAGTCATAAGAAAAGCAAAAATAATGGGCTTGCTCGGGTGTTTTGCCCAGATGAGAAACAACCCTGGGAGCAGAAAATTGAAACTAGCACTCAAAATTTTAACTTATAAGGACCTGAAGCTTATCCCATCAGGGGATGTAGGAGTAGTTTTGTCTGCCATGACTGTTCAGGGTCAAGGGCCTACCTGCCTTAAAGGGACTCAAGTTAAACCTGAAAAATATCATAAATAGTAAGTTTTCCATCAGAAAACCAATGGAGTCCAGTTGGTAGAACTCAGTAATTAGGTAAGGTGTTAGGTTAAATGTCAGAAGGATCTAGATAACTTACCCTAACACTTATATCCAAACTTTGCTTGGTACCTTTCGTTTATGCAAAGCTCTTATGCTTAATGTGAAGGCTGGGACAGCAAGGCCAGATTGGATTCTTCTGGGGCAACTTCTGTGAGGCCCTGGGAATGGAGATCCACAACCGTGCAAAGGAAATAACCTCACGGCATTGGCTTTCAAGGTCAGGATGACGCATAAGACCATTTGTCTTGCTTTAGACTTCCGAGTTGAGGGGAGAAGTGGAGAATTCCAAGAGCAAGACATCCTGCCCCCACCGTCACCATCACATTCCCAGCAAAGATCTCACATAACCAGTCCCTCGGCTAAGAGAAATTTCAGAGGTCACTGAACGCAGAGCCCCTACCCCCAGCCATTCTCTTTCCTAAGCTGGAAAAGACATGAGAGTTTGTAGGACGTCAAGGACAGAGGAAGTGCTCCGACAAGTCTCCCATTCTTCAGAACCTTACAGCTTCCTGTGGAAATATGGATGTGATGATAAAGGAATGAGGGTACTTTAGCTGGAAGGATAATCTTCACAAGAAATTAGCAAGCGTAAGGGGGAAAATGAGCATGGATTGGTGGTTTAATTTTAACCATATGGAGGGATTAACTGATCGGTGCTATCGAGTGACTGTATCAAGTGAAAGTCAATCAGGAGACAGCTTGTGGGGAAATTAGGTTTTCTTAAAGGAAACAAGGTATGAAAATGGGAGCTGGAGCCAAGAAACACAGAATCCCTATCATGTGATGTTTTCTTTCCTCCAGGTCTCTTTCTTTCTCATGCTATAGTTTGGTTATTTTCTCTCCTTTCAAATCTATTTGAACAAGTATGTCTCCCTACTTCTGCCTAGCCTGTGTAATCATAGAAGGCTGAAAGAGGTTAGTCCTGGAAGATAGCATAGCCTGCTGAGTCTCAGAAGAGAACGGGGAGTTTTAATGGGAGTAGATTGTGCTCTTCTTGGTAAAGATAGCCTCACTTATGTCTACACTCTGGGTGAATATAATCAGATTCTCTGGTGAAAATGTTGTCTTCCATGAAAATTTATATTGAGAATGTTTTATAGGAAAAAAAAAGAGAGAAGTTATACTTTGTATGCTATCAACAACAATGAATTATTCTTAATGCCTCACCAAATGCAGAGAAGAGATGAACGACACAGTCAGGAGTAGAGCCCAGCTTTCATACTGAGTCACTGGGTGACTCTGAGGTGAGTTGTTTACCAGTGTGGGCTCTAGCCTCCAAGCCTGAAATATGACAGGATTAGACCAATAAGTGGTTCTCAGACTATCACCCAGGGATCCCTAATAGTTCACAGGGAGTTGAACTATTTAGGTCCACCATAAAGGCAAAGGGATTGGAACAATATGAGCTTCTTCAACCAGAGAAGGTCCATTTCAATTAAGTTACTCTTATACTGACTTTTCCATAACAGTTTATATTTTAAAATGGATTCATGAGTTCAAAAAGTAAAAACTCATTGGGCTAGAATAGCTGATCACTCAGTAGTGTTGCCCTTTTCTATCTCCTTTTACATACATATAGAATGCTCCCTTCTGAGCATGAAGGAATGATAGGTGAGTTTCCTCCTTAGACGTGTGAGGAAACTGCAAACTAGAGCAGAAGCAACTTGCCCAAGACCTCATGACAAGCTGATAACTCCACAGATTTAGCCTTTCTGTTATCCTGGATCTTCTGCTTCCTCTGCTAAATCAGTGATGGTGTGCTAGGACTGCTAGAGTAGATACCACAGGCTGGCCACTTAAACAAAAGAAATTTATTTCCTCACAGTTCTGGAAGCCAGAAGTTCAAGCTTAAGATGCCAGAAAGATTGATTTTATCCCAAGGCTTTCTCCATATGTCTTTACATGATCTTCCAACTGCGCATGTCTATGTCCTAATCTCTCTTCTAATAAGGACACTGGTCATATTGGATTAGCGCTCACCCATACGGCCTTGAAGCCTGAGCTACCTCTTGAAAGACTCCACCTCCAAGAACACTGGAGTGGGTTTCCATTTCCTTCTCCAATGCATGAAAGTGAAAAGTGAAAGGGAAGTCGCTCAGTCATGTCCGACCCTTAGCGACCCCATTGGACTGCAGCCCACCAGGCTCCTCCATCCATGGGGTTTTCCAGACAAGAGGACTGGAGTGGGGTGCCATTGCCTTCTCCCCACCTCCAAGAGTCCAGCTTATTTCATGCTGAGGTACTGGGGGTTGGGATGTCAGCTTATGAATCTGGAAGGCAAATAATTCAGCCCATAACACTCGGTGATTATAAGAATCACTCCAAGAGTTCTTTTTTAAAAAGTTGTTTCAATCCCTTTTGAAAGAGTAACATATGCACTCAATCAAAAAATGCAGGCAATTTAGAATGGTATAAAAAATGACCCCAGTTCTTCATTATCCCTCCCCTAAACCAAATGCGGTTAATTTTTCTCATGTATCTTTCCAGAAATAATTGATGTATATCCAAACCTATAAGTGTAGGTGTGCGTCCTTAGCATGTAGGTGTGTGTCCTTAGCATGTAGGTGTGTGTCCTTAGCATGTAGGTGTGTCTCCCCAGTATATGCTTCCCAGGTGGCTCAGTGGTAAAGAATCCGCCTGCCAAGCGGGAGACGCAAGTTTGATTCCTGGGTTGGGAAGATCCCTTGGAGAAGGAAATGGCAACCAGCTCTAGTATTCTTGCCTGAGAAATCCCATGGAAAGAGGAGCCTGGTGGACTACAGTCCATAGGGTCTCAAAGAGTCGGACCTGGCTTAGCAACTACACCACCACCACTGCCCTAGGATATAGCAAGGTGATTTAAAACAAACCGAAACTCTCATCTGGCCCCATCCCAGGATAATGAAATGAGAATCTTGAAACCAGTACTAGGGTAGATTTGGCAAATTGCTCTAGATGCTTGTTACTCAGAGAGTGGTCCAAAGTCCTGCAGTATCACTATCAGTATCAGTAGAGAGTGACGGTGAAACAGAGCGAAGGAAGCCAGAAAGAAAAACACCAATACAGTATACTAACACATATATATGGAATTTAGAAAGACAGTAACGATAACCCTATATGCGAGACAGTAAAAGAGACACAGATGTATAGAACAGCCTTTTGGACTCTGTGGGAGAGGGTGAGGGTGGGATGATTTAGGAGAATGGCATTGAAACATGTATATTAACATATGTGAAATGGATCACCAGTCCAGGTTCGATGCATGGGACAGGGTGCTCAGGGCTGGTGCACTGCGATGATCCAGAGGGATGGGATGGGGAGGGAGGTGGGAGGAGGGTTCAGGATGGGGAACAAAAAGAAAAAAGAAAAAAAAGAGACAGAGAGTGACAGTGAACAGGTCCAGCCAGAACAGAGGAGGATGGGCTGATGCTTTCAGAAGCAGGAGACAGACACTCCTTGTGGAGGCCAACCTCAAGAGCTGCTTCACCATCCCCGCAAATGCTCAGTGCCCACTGTGGTGCCAGTTACCAAAAAGCCTACTTCAGATGACGCCAGTTCTGCCATCAGACCATCTTTTGCTAGGGAACAATTGTGCCCACTGAGAGCTGGGGCATGGCTCTCGTAAACCACAGCAAGCACACTGCAAAATCCGCAGCCTGACAGTCCCTCTGGGCTGGTGCAATAAATTGCTGAGGCCATCATCCGTGGCAAATAACCCAGCTTGGCTGCCCAGAGGGCCTGGGAGGGAGGTGTCAGCCAGTCAATTAGCCACGTTAACAACATTCCTTCCTCCAGGGTGGATTTTCCTCTTTTTAGCACCACTAACTCAAATGTCGAACAAGTTGTAACTGCCATCGAGGGCAGGCCCTCGTTACAGTATTTGCTTTCTGTTAAGAAAGAGAAAACACCTGCCTATTTTGCTCTTACCTTTGGACATCCTGGGCTTGGGATGGGGCCAAGTGAGCTGCTGGTTAACCACTTGTCTACTCCCACCCAGCTCCGTTTACTCCTGGTGCTGCTAAAGGGAACCACTCCTGAGGCTCCTCAGTGCTGGTGCAAACCTGGTGCTGGGGTGGGGGTGGCGGGATTATTGCATGAAGAGCCACCCTTCTGGGGGCTTAGACGTCAGCTGTGACTAGACATCAGTCCCAGTCAAATTACAGCATGTTTCAACATCCTGAAACTCACCTTGGAAAGAGTTAATGAAGTCTTGGATTCAACCGAGTCCTTGAATGAACTGAGATGCCCTTCACAATCCTGTAACGATAGGTGTTTGCCTCAAAGAGACAATTCTGGGAGCCACCAGCTTTGGAAATTCCCTTTGGCAATAGCAACTGAATCATGGGAACTGACCACCTGGGGGAATGTTAAATCCAAGAGCCTCTGTGACTTGCGCAAGACCACTTGGCCTGGAGACCGCTAGGATCACAAATTCGCTGACACTAAGTTCCTGGAAGGCAGGCATCATAATTTGTGAACTGAACATGGTATCTGGGGGTTCTTTGGAGGGGAGGCATGTAGGAGAGACTCAATGGAAAGCAGTGATGATGATCTCTTTGAGAGGTCTGCACCCAACCCTGGAGCCACTGGGGCATGGCTGGTTACAACTAAGATCTCAAGGCAAGTGGACATCTCAGTCAGGGAGAGGGCAAGTTCCCACAGTGGTTCTCATTTTCTTCCTCTACTTGAAGTGAGGCTGAGGGAGGTGGTAGTGGGTGGACATTTGATGTCTACTTAAGGGGACTATGAAGTGAAGTGTTAGTCTCTCAGTTGTGTTCAACTCTTTGAGACCCCATGGGCTGTAGCCAGCCAGGCTCCTCTGTCCATGGAATTCTCCAGGAAAGAATATTGGAGTGGGTTGCCATTCCTTTCTCCAGGGGTTCTTTCTGACCCAGGGATCAAACCCAAGTCTCCTGCATTGCAGGCAGATTCTTTACCATCTGCACCACCAGGGAAACCCCTAGGGGAACTGTGTAGACCTAAGCAAATTTTGATGCTCAGGGGTTAAGAGGGCAGGTTAAAAAGGAAGCCAGAAGTAGGAGGAAATATCAAGTGAGCAAAAGGTGATTGTTTTGAGTGTGTTTGAATGGAGGAGGCTGATTTCTAAGAGAGAAAAGCACGGGTGGAAACAGAATGGAAAGATAAACAGCCAAAAGCTGGGCAAAACATAAACAGAAGGTGGAGTGAAACAGAGTAGAAACAGACCCTGGGGTCTCCTAACTGGTTTTTCTTGGCTGCCAGCTGACTAGGGTGTGAGTGTATTTCTTGGGTTAAGGGCGCAAACACAGTCTTGGGCACAAAATGCTGAAGCCTCCCTCCCTCTGCCATTAGCATAGTTAAGCTGCGCACCTGTGGTTATGCAGTCCCTCTCATCAGCTCTGGTCATTATGAACCAATAGTATGTTAATTGCATCCATGGGTATGCAGACATTGGTTTGCCAAACCCTGGTCTAAACCACTCCCTTTACTTCCTGGAGATCAGCTGGGTACTCATTAATTGCGACCTCCATTAAGAGCTTATCTCACGGTTCCTCTCTTTGACAATCAATTAAATTAACAGCTATCACTAATACAGGGCTTACTAATATGTTCCTGTTGTTCAGCTGCTAAGTCATGCCCGACTTTTTGCGGCCTCATGAACTACAGCACGCCAGGCTTCCCTGTCCTTCACTATCTCTCAGAGCTGAGTCAAATTCCTGTCCATTAAGTCAGTGATGCCATCCAACAGTCTCATCCTCTGTCGCCCCTTTCTCCTCTTGCCCTCAATCTTTCCCAGCATCAGTCTTTTCCCATGGGTCAGCTCTTCCTATCAGGTGGCCAAAGTATTGGAGCTTCAGTTTCAGCATCAGTCCTTCCAATGAATATGTTCCTGACATCGTTCTAAGTATCACAGAAATATTTACTCACTTTATCATCACAACAGCACTATGAGGTAGGTGCTAATATTATTCCCATTTTACAGAGAAGAAACTACTGAGGTACAGAGACATTAAGGAGCTTTCCCAAGGTTATGTTTAGTGAGCAGAGAATGGACAGAAGCCCCAACAGTCTGTCTCCAGAACTGTGTTTTCAGCCTCTAAACTGAGTCGCATCTGGAGCTCCCTCTTGTACTGTTAGAGCTAAATTCATGTTATTTTCCTCTGGACTGGCCTGGGGGGGTTGGCAAAAATTGTCTACACATGATGCTTTATGAAAATCTTTCATATGCTGGGAGGAAGTATTTGAGCTAAGCTGAGGCCATCTCTGCCAGGGCACCTGTGGAGCTCATGGATTGCTTAGGAAGTATTTTATCCAAAAAGCTCAAAGCAGAGGTCTCTAGCAGATCCATAACCAAATGAGGACTATATGGCAAATGCTTTAAGGAAGCACAATATAACCTTAATACAGCTGAGGGCCCATACGATCCAGTCTATGTCTAGAGTCATATATAAAGAGGTACAGCCCAAAGTCGAAAATAATTATATATGCATTTTCAATTTTTAGTTGTTTCTCTATAAAAAAATCAAATGGGATCTGCTTAACTCACACAGTTTTAAAAATCCCTTTCTCTCTCTTCCCTAATTTATTTATGTCTCAAAAATGTTCTGGTTCCTCTCTTTCCCAGCTTACATTTTTCATTCTTTCCTCCAAATCTCTCCTTCCAGAAGTGGCATTTGGAGATCGCTTTCCATGACTATTGAGGGACTTGGCAGTTCCGGGTCCTCCTTTCTTTGCTTGCACACCATGGAAGACACAAACTCATGCAGGAAGTCTATTTCTTTTCTCCTTTTGACTATTTCTTAATGAGGCACTTTCTTGGAGGATGTCTGGAAAACAAAATTCTTACTTGTTACATTAATAAATACCATTTTTGAGGCCCTCCAGCGTGGGTCCCTGGGCTCAGTCCTTCAAGTTTGTTCTTCCTGCTGAATCAGTTTCACAGGTGAAAACTTTTAGGCTCACAGAGATGAAATAACCACGCCTAATGTCATACAGCTACTAAGCAGCAGGGTCAGCCCTTGTGTTTCTTAAAGAGTGGTCTGCAGAACAAGGTGATCAGAATTAATGAGGTTGCTTGATGAAAAAGCAGACTCTTAGCCCCATCCTAGACCAAGTTACTATGGGGAGTGGTCCTGAGGAATCTTAATGAAGATTACAATGTAAGAACCTGTTATATACTTTCTTGCCTTACTGACTGTTGCTTTGCCCTCCCCAACACCTCCCCTCCTCCAGTCAGCTCTCTGTCAGATCCAGGACCTGCCAAGCATCAAACTAGATCTTTCCTGCCAATGAAGTGCAGAACTTTTACTCTCCTCCCCTTTCCTCATAGAACAAGGACTGGCAGCGCACACTTGCTTCCTGCTGGGCCTTTCGATTGGTATTTTCCATCTGCAAAACGCCTGCTCTCCTTCCTAACCTCCCTGAGGTCTGTGAGTAGGTCTGTGTCCAGTCAACTCAAAATCAGAAAACAAAGAAGGCTCCTCTCTAGAACGATCCAGGGAGGGAGGGTCTCCAGCTGTCCAGGGCTGCTAAATGGAGGAATCCAGGCCCTGATCCAGCTCTCTGGAGCAGATGACAAATGGCCTGGAAGGAAGGCTGGCTGGCATTCTAGACAGGGCTTGGCCGAGAGTGAGCAATCCTGGTTCTAGTCCTTGCTCTTGTCATTGATTTCCCGCGATTTACTGGCTTCTCTGAGCTCCGTCTGTGTGATCAATGGTTAAACAACAGCTCCAAGGATCCTGTTCCCTTCCAAGAGCCTGTGCTTCTAGAAAAGCAGGGTCCCAGGCCATCTGGGAGGTCTCCTAGAGAAACTGTGGTTGGGACCCTGGGACACATTTGGCTATTTTGGCCAGTTTCATTTTCTTAACCCTTTTATCTAAGCAAGGCTGAGGCTTGACGTGGTCAGTGATGAAGAGTTAACTTAGACATTCACAAAACACAATTTACTGAGTACCTCCTATTTGCCAGGTGCCACACTAGCTACTTAGAACAAAGCAGAGGTGACATTTGTGCAGTATTTATGATATGCTTAGCGCTGTTTCCCATGCATTGCTTCATTTAATCTTTACAACAATCCTCTAAATAGGTAATTATTATCCCATATTCTAGGTAAAGAAGCTAATGTTCAGAGGAGATGGGCTAGGGTTTGAATCCAGGCAGTCTGACCTCAGAACTCTTGCTCTTTGGCATCACACTACACAGTCCACAGCTGTCCTCCAAGGTATCAGCTGCCAGTAAGGATGTCTTGTGCCAGTTTTCTAGGACCCACCCTGCTGCTTACTGTGTGCTCTACCAGATTCATCCTCCATGGCAACCAGATCGGCTCAGGACCAGCCCCACTTCTGAGGCTCCCTCCGCTCAGGTTTCACCAAATGCAAACTTGACATTCCAGACCCACCACACCCTGGATCTGAGTACCCACCTCAGCCTGGCCCTTAATCTTCTCATACCCCTAAGAGAGAGTGATTCTATGGGGCGTGACATGCCTTATGCAATCTGGGTCTCATAGCAGTCCTTTGACTGTTCTCATTTTATAGAAGTAGAAATAGAGGTTAGAGTTCCCCAATATCAGGCAGCTGGTGAACAGTTGAAATTTGAACACAATTCATGTTCAGATTTCATGCCCCACACCAGCATTTTCCTAACTTCATTTATTTTTCTCTTTGCATGACTTTGTTTTTGCCATATCCTCATACATTGAACTTATAGTTTGACATTTTTCTTTCAAACAACCCCCTTTCTTTTTTTCCACTTTAATACATCTTGCCCCATCCTAAACCAAAAATCTAAAATAATCATAGGTTTGATGTACTGGTTACTTTTTCTAGCAGACGTTCAAATAAATGTTCCATACATTTATCTACGTGCCCCTGGTGCTCTTAACTTTCCTCACCGTTCTCTACAGATGTGATTCTAATGACAGGGATGATGACAAGCAGCCTGGGGTGTTGGAAAGACCCCAGATCTGACTGCACAGCCACAAAGCCATCTGACTCTAGGGGAGGAGACGCCCAGCCTCCACTGTGGGAGGTCGCTGGACAAAAGTGATCTCTAGAGTCTCTTTGAACTCTGCCACCTTAAGCCTTTCCTCAGAGCACACAGTGACAACCAGTGGGGTTAGAAAATGCCCCCCATTTCCCAAGGCTGCTTGGGGATCTGGTGCATCACACACACCCCGCACCCTGCAGGAGGCGTGGCAGAGGGCGGATGCAGAGGAAGGGCAAGCCCCTCTTTCTCGGGGGCTGCTGCATGAGCCTTTCATCCTTCCTACCTCTCCATCCTAACCACCCCCCACCCCTCACCCCCCAGGAACAGGGAGGGAAAAGAAACCAGAGAGGACAGACTAGGGCAGCTGGACTGGGGAGGGAGGGCTGTAAAATAATCAGAGGGCAGCCGGCCGGTATCGCTTTGCAATGATTGCTCTGTCGAAGTGAGAGACGGAGTCGCCATTGTGAAACATTAGCATGCTGACACACGCGGCCCCCTGGCAGAGCAAGGCTCTCTGGTTACAAGAGGGCGTGACCTCTGCCCTGGCTCCTCAAAGCTGGGCAACTGAGAGGACCCTGCAGCCACTAGATCTAGGGGCTCGCCTATGTGGGGAGTCACTGTTGTCCTGGAGGGAGTCTAAACCCTGTGGTGACCTATGACCTGTGACCCTGGAGAGACTTCTGGGGGCCCTCCCTGCTGGGGGAACGTCAGTGCTCCTGTCGGATGCCGGGTGGGTGGTCTGTCCATGTGGAGGCAGCTGAAAGCAGCGTTTCGGACTTCCTCTTCTCTTCCTGGGGTTTGAAGCCAAACTGCCTACAGTTCCACCTCCAAGAGTCTGTGTGACTTTGTAAAGTTAGTCTTCTCTGAGCCTCAGTTTTCCTTGTCTGTAAATGAGGATAAAGATATCAGGCTGTCAAGTTAATATAGCAAATTCTATCATAAGACAAATCAAATATTGTGTGTAAGGGCCGCAGGGAAAAATCTCTAGATAAGACAAAGGGAGAGCAAACGACTGTCAGGATAGTAGGGGCCAAGAGGCAGTGTTTGGTTTCCTTCTCTGTCGAGATAGCTCAGGCTCATGGTTGATGCCTGTAGCTTTTGAGGAGACTATAGAATGAACTTCTCTGAATGACCTTCTTTAACAAGGGCTGTGTTTGCAGACAGGAGCCCTTGCCCTCCTGGATGTGTTTGACGAGTCAAATGCTGATAAACACAGGTTAGGAACTTGTCTGCGATCGCTTAAGCAGGCCTGTGACCTACGTGGGAAGTTTCAGAGCTCAGGGAGGAGTACGGGTAAGTTGCCCCCTATCATCTTTTTGATGCCATTAGTGCGTTGATGTTCACGGCCCCTAAGGACTGGCTCTCACAAAACTTTACTGTAAAGTCCCCTTGATGGTCCTCAAAGCTCCTTATGATATTTACATTCTTGTGTGGTCTCCTTCACTGACCCAGAGATAATCTATAAATAGTTGCATGGCTCCCACCCGAGTCTCTTGGAATACTTGCTCTCAAGGAAGTTAACCACCATATTGTGAGAACACCCAGGAAGTCCTGGAGAGGCCCGTACAGCTAGGAACTAAATTTTTTTGCCAACAGCCAATACTAAGTTGCCAGCTCTGTGAGTGAGCCATTTTGGCAGTGAATCTCCTAGCCCAGGGGTCTTCTACCTCCAGGATCTAATGCCAGATGATCTGAGGTAGAGCTGATGTAATAATAATAGAAATTAAGTGCGCAATAAATGTAATGCCCTTGAATCATCCTGAAACCGTACCTCCCACCCCCTCACCCTTGGCTCCCAGATCTGCATCAGAATCTCTTTGGAAACTTGTGAAAATGCATATTCCTGTGTCCTACCCAGGAAATTTGGGTTCAAAAGGTCTGGTGCACACAGATCTCTATTTTACTTACTTCTATACGTTCCCTGGAGTTTTTTTATAAGCAGAGATTTTAGACCTAGTCCGATATCCTCATTTTATAGAATGGGGCAGAGCTGCCATGGGAAATGATCCATCAAACCACATAGCAAGGCAGGGACAGAGGAAAAGACTAGAACCCAAGAGTCCTGGCATTATACTTGAGGCTCTTGCCCTAAAATCACAGATTCGTCACTGGAGCTCAGATGTCAAAACAGGAGGGCAGCCTGGGAGCAATTCATCTCAGGTGTGGAGACACAGCGCTGCCCGTTTCCCCAGAGGAAGTGCCCCTGTGGCTGGGCTAATCACACCCGCCTCCGCACAAAGGCCAAGTAATAGCATCATAATGAGCCTGCTGTGCTTTTAAAGTTGCCCTGAACCCAGCATCTGAGTGAAGGCTGCTGGGTTCAGGCTGGACTTCCATCTACCAGCCCCAGTGAAACACCGCTAGAACAATCAGGACCGCAGTGACCATCTTACATAGGTCTGCACGTGGGCCGGTGTGTGTCTGAAACACTGGGCGAGTGGCCCCCCAGAGATGGTGTCTGCCTATAAAATACGTGAACACACACGTCTGTTTGGGTGTTTCTTGCTACCCTCACATCCTGTTCTCCAGCAAACACGCATGACTTGCAGATGCAGGAAATGTCTTTGATGTCATGCATGCTTCTTGTCCATTCTTGGTGCCACGCACGGTGATTTACAAAGCCAGCCTCCTATATCTGATCCGAGGGAGACCTGCCGCGGAGCCATCAACCTGGTGGCTTTGTAAATATTTTCAGGGCTCCAGTCACAATAGCCACGGAGAGCTCTGTGAGATCAAAGACCTCCCCTCTGCCGTGGTATTTGTAAGAGGAAGGGATGCAGCCAGGTAGGTGTGAGGGTGTTTGTAGAAACATTATTTGAGAAGGGTGTGTGGTGAGGGGCAGAGGATCACCTACCAAGATTAGTGCCTGCCTCCCCTTCACCCTTCCTCCCCTGTCATAATCGCTCTCACCCATCCAACTAAAGACGTCAACCCCTCTCTCTGTGGGCCGATTTCCAGCTGAAACAGGGAGGAGCAATTTTAAGGAGGTCCATACAGTGTTTGGCAACTTGGCTACTCGTCAGTCTTGGATTTTAACATCCTAGTTCTAACAACTAATTGCTGGTGATTCCAGCAACTGCTCCTCTCTCTCTCTTCCTGAGGCTTTTGATGTCTATGTTTCTATGAGAGTTTTTTTTTTTTTTAATCATGCTGTATGATAGACATCTGTTAATGTGCCTGACTTTCCCTTCTCCTAGTCCTGTAGCTCTTTAGGGGCAATAACTCCAGCTCCTCTGCTGCTGTCTTCTCAGCCCTTAGTCCAGGTTCTGGAACTCAGGTGATGGGAAGTCAGCAGTGGATAGTTCTGAGTTAGGGCCTTGCTCCTATAAACAATCCTTTCCTCGAACCCTAGAGCCTTAAAACCAAGATCCCGTTCTTACAGCCTCACTTACACCCTTGAAGAAGTGATTTGTCTGCAACCCCAGGTTTTCCTTCTGGGCACCAAGTAATATCCCCCATGGCTCCCACAAGTTCCTGAAGAAGCTGAACCCCTGCCCTCACCTCCCAGCCTATACCAACTGGCAAACACGGGGAGCCTAAATTGACTGCCACCTAGGATTTCCACATGCAAAGGGCCTGGGGCACTCAGACAGCTGCCTGGCTGAGGTCAGCACTCTCGTGATGCCTGTGAGGTGTCTCAGTGTCAGATCGCAGCTTCCTAGTACTTCAGGAGCCTGTCCTGATAGAGGATCATTATAACGACAGTGAAAGTCGCTCAGTTGTGTCTGACTCTCTCCCACTCCATGGGCTATACAGACCATGGAATTCTCCAGGCCAGAATACTGGAGTGGGGTAGCCATTCCCTTCTCCAGGGGATCTTCCCAACCAAAAATCAAACCCAGGTCTTCCGCATTGAGGGCAGATTCTTTACCAGCTGAGCCACAGGGAAGCCCATCATAGGGTAAATGAATGATAAGGCTGTTGTGAGTCTAGAATGTCTAGTGCTGAGCATTTGATGTACTTAATTCTTACCCAGAAGCTTCTTTCATTCTCCACTTTCACAGGTGAAGAAACTGAGGCTCAGAGGGCTTAAATAAGTACTTGACATGACACACCCTCTGAAGTCAAGACCAAAGGGTCAAAGGGAAATAGGTTACGGATTTGGTCACTAATTTGCTGATTCACCCAGCACAACATACTGTTGGAGACATCTGTAGAATAAGGAGCACAATAAATATCTCTCTGAGCTTCCCTAGTGGCTCAGCAGTAAATAATCGACCTGCAATGCAGGTGACACGGGTTTGATCCCTAGGTCAGGACCATTCTCTGGAGGAGGAAATGGCAACCCACTCCAGTGTTCTTGCCTGGAAAGTCCCACAGACAGAGAAGCCTGGTGGGCTACGGTCCATGGGGTCACAGAGTCGGACGTGACTTAGTGACTGAAACAACAGCTTCCTCTTTGGGTTATGACGATCCAGTGAGCTGTGTCCAGGTCAGAGTGGGACTCTTGGGAGTTACTCACTCAGTAAGAGTTTGTTCCCAGCTCTCCTCTTGCCTCTTCTAGTTCTGTCTTGAGTTCAGGGACCTGACAAAGAGGCAGCACACTGATGTAATTTCTGATCAGAACTGGCAGAGTTATACTTTCCTCTTGTCACCTTTCTTTCGTCGACTCTAATGGGACATAATGAGAAAGCTGGCATTCGCCAGTCTTTCAAAAATTTCCCTCATGACAGTAAATGTATGTCCCCCTTCCCCTTACTGTTAGATCACTGTGAACGTGACAAGAGAGAGCCTTATAGAGAAGCAATTATCCCAAGCAAATGAATTCCATATAATTCAAAGGCAAAGATTACAATGAGAACACAGACGTACATTATTAGGAAATTAAAGTGGAAATCAAACAAGGATTAGGAACCCCGAGTCTCAAATATTTAATTGTCATAATTGCTTAATTAAAATGGGTTTTTAAGCACTCCATCCCCTCCCTTGCCCATGAGTGCTGGGAGGGTTCTATTTCTGGGAAGACAATCGCAGCACTTAAACTTATTATAACGTGAAGGCTGACCCTTGGCAAACCTTTTCCCTGAAAGAAAAGTTGTGCTGCCTCTTCATTCATGCTTTCATTTACCAACTACAAAGTGAGTGTCTTCTACTACACATTATTTCTTAGGCAGCCTTGGGGCCCACACCTGGAGGTAAGTGGGCGGGGAAGGCCTTCAGAGCTCAGCTGAACTGACTGGTGTTACCCAAAAGGCTGTTCGTAGTTTGCCAAACCAAGAGGGAGCCCAGGGCCTGTCACCTGCATGTGGAGCTGGGTCATGACCAGGAGGGAGGTCAGACCAGAAGGAATAAGGAGAGCAGGAACTGAGATGAGTCACACAACTGAGCAAGTCACAAGAATGGACCAGGTAATGGATAGTTGGATTTAGTCTGTAGATGCAGAAGTTCCCTAAGAAATCCATTGCTCATTTAGTGTCCGTCTTGCTAGACTGAATGCCTTTTGAGGATAAGGAATGTGTCCATCTGATTTGCTGTAGCCCCAGCTCCTAGCACAGGCTTCCCAGGGGGTGATAGTGCTAAAAGAAAACACCTGTCAAAGCGGGAGATGCAGGCGATGAGGGCTGGATCCCTGGGACAGGAAGATCCCCTGGAGGAGGGCGCGGCAACCCCCTCCAGCATTCTTGCCTGGAGAATCCCATGGACAGAGAAGCCTGGTGGGCTACAGTCAGACATGATTGTAAAGAGTCGGACATGACTGAAGTGACTTAGCACACACACATTCATGCAATGTCTAGCACACAGTAGGGGCTTTAAAAAAATGTGTTGTTTAGTTGAATGAAATTAAAATGACTTTCATTTGATCTAGACCTTGATGTACTTTTTAAGAACGGAGACTTTGGAGATGTCAAACTAAGATAGACACCTACTAGGCCTGGCCTATAGTAGCTGCTCATTAAGAATGCATTGAGTGAATGAATTGGTGAATGAATGAATGTCAAGGACTGTTCTACACACTGGAATAGAAAAATGATTAATGCATGGCTCTTGCCCTTGAATAGCTTCTAGATGAATGAGGGACACAGATTTGTGACCAGTTAATGAGAACACAACCTAATCTGAGATGAGTCATACCATTTATCAAGCACAGGAGCTGGCATTTCATTTTCATTAATCTAGAGACTGATGCCAGGATCATTTTTGTGGGTCTAGAGACTTTATCTCAACTTGAGTGTAAACTTTTTGAAATCAGAGAGCTGCTACAGTAGAAGACAATCACTTCATATTTGCTGGGTGAAGGCATGAATGAACAGGCAATGCAACTTGCCTTTTGTGTAAAATGTTTGCCTGAGGTTGTTTTCAGATTGTGACAAGTGCTGTGATTGTCTCCCAGATTAAACTTTATGCATTGCATCCAAGTATGCCTCCTTTCTTAACAAGTGCTATTTCCTCTGACATTCCAGATATCTCTAAAAATTGGGTTGAAGTGCTCTTTATAAATACCTGCAAACTTTATGCCAGATATTAAGGGGAGAAGGACAGAAGCATATGATTTGGTCTCTGCTCTCAAAGGCTCATATTCTAGTTGAGGTGATAAAGCCAAGATCCACCAAAAATATCACATCAGCAGCATGCCAGTAGAGAAGATGAGATGTCAGGTTTCATTTTTGATAAAGGGTAATCAGTCTACCCCACCCACCCCTCCCCCCCTAGCACAAGCTTCTGCCTGCTTCTCTATTTCAGTTCTTTAGTACCACTGCCCTGGTAAATGAGTTGGTTAGGCTAGGAACATTGATTTATTGGAATGGGCCTATGTTTCCATCACTCTGGGTTAAAAATAAAAAGTGTTGGTGCCTAGGACTGTCATAAAGAACCCCAGGGTAGAGTAGATGACAAGCCACAGGAGATGAGCAGGGAACTGACTGAGATGTCAGAGGTGGGTCAGGGAACAATTCACCTTGAAAAGTGATGTTTGAACTGTGCTTGGAAGGAAGGATAGAATTCTCTCTGGGGAAAAGTGTGAGCACAGAGGGGGAAAGTGAGGAACCTCAGTACGACTTGACATGTGTATCTTATTGTAGTTCATCCTCCCAAGAGTCTAATGAGGTGAGTCCCTCCAATATCTCCATTCTGCATTTGAGGAAACTGAATTCAGTGGGGTTGAGTTCCCTGCCCACAGACATACCGCACCAACGTGGTCAAACCAGGCTCAGACACTGGCTGTGTGACTTTGAAACCCTCTCTCCTGCCCTACAGAGTTCTATGCAGGGGGCTGGGTTTGATAGAATTGGAAAGTAAACTTGAATTCACTGAAATCAATAAGCTAGGGCATTTATAAAAATAGAATTGGAGCTCTTTTCTAATTTTCTAGCCCTTTCATTTGCTTTCATTTGACTGAGTTGTGTAGTTATTTTTGCCTTCACTTTGAAAGTGAAATTTCTGCAGGTTGGGGAGGCGCTTATATGACTGACAACCCCAGTTGCATTCAAAGTGCAGGTCAGCTATTCCCAATGTCTGGCTTCTGAAAGAAAACAATCTTCTTTGAGGAGCGATTAAGAGAATGTGGTCAAAAAATGGGAGAACTCATAGAAAGGAACCCTAAGAAAATACATATGATAAATATTACTTTGATTTTCAACATTCATTTCAATAGGACACATATAATTCCTTGTTTCAGAGTTCCTGCAAAAATTGGAAGTGGGTAGTCTTCTACATTTTCCTAAGAGGAGTTCAAGTGATAAATAGAAAAAATGCTCCAAGTGCCCCCAAAGAATGGCTTAAGGAGAAATAGAAACAAAACTCAAAAGAAGGAACCATGATAGTTTTCAGAGTAGATACAAAGATGCTTAATAATTAACTTCATTGCAGGATCCAATATAACACTTGAAAGCTTCAATAAATAAGCATAATGGGTTCCCTTTAAAAAATGTATTGGTTGGCAATTTATTTACTCATGTATATGCACCTTATGGTATGTGACATGTTGCCTTTCCTCTCTTCAAGGAAAATTGCTCTATAGGAGGCAGGAGGCTTTAATTAGTGCTGGCAGCTATGGCCAGAGACTCTTTCCTTTCCATAGTTAATTTCTCTCATTCTGCATAGCCTTCTAGGTCTATCTTTCTTTTCATCTATCTTTTCTTTTTTCTCTCTTCTCTGTTTCTTCCTCTCATTTCTTTTTCTATCCTTCACTTTTTCCCTGTTTATCTCTTTTCTTTTCTTCCTCTTTCTCTGTTTTAGGTTTTCTTCTTTCCTTTGTTTCTCCTTCCTTCCACCTCCCCCTCCCTCTTTTCCCTTCCTCCTTCTTTTGCTTCCTTCTTACTCATTCATTCACACCTCAACAAATGTCAACAAATCTGGCCCCAAGAGATCCCAATTGCATGGGAGGAATCATATACAAAACTAGGCTATGGTATTACTGGTATCATAAATGATGTCTATAGGAAATTTGAAGCATGTAAGTGATGTGTAGGTGACAATTAATATAAACTTTCTATAAGGCAATTTGAAAGCAAAGCTTCCAAAGTGGGCATACACACTGATTCAGTAATTCTACTTTGGGGAAATCTATCTTAAATGATGGAGGAAAAAATAAATCTCTGAATATGGAAGAAGATTTATGCAAAAGATATTTATCATAACAATATTTATTACAATAAACAAAAATAATTCAAATATGGTTTTCAAAAGCTCTAAGTTGTTTAAAAAATAATGGTGCGTCTACTCAATAAGGTCAGTTCTCTAAGATAGGGATTGAAGGAGGATTCCAGAAAGGCTTCCTGTAAGAGTTGACAAGTAAGCACAATTTTGGGTCAATAAACAAATAATTGCTCCAGAAACAGCATTAACAATCTTAAGTAACTGCCAAGGGGTCTGTACTATGTGTTTTAACGTGCTTGTCTTTTACTATTTATCGAACACCTACTATGTGGCATTTTGCTTGATTTTCAATTTCTACTTGGGCATATCTAATGTTAAAGTCTCCCAGGAATTCTGAGAGGTTAGTATGAGAATCATTATTTTAAATATCAGGAAGATGAAGCTCAGAGAAAAGAAACCACTTGCCCAAGTTCAAACAAAAACGTTGTGATGGTGGGATTTAAGCCTAGGTCTCCTTATTCAAAGTCTGGTGCTTGTTCCAGTCTCTTGGCTGACATGATGAGATTTCTACATTGGCACATAATGGAGTATGCAAAACTCAGAAGCATCAGACGCATCTGGAAGTGGAGAGGATGCTTTTTCCTAGGCTTTTGCGTTTATTTGTTTCCCATTTGGGAAAAGGCTCCACACCATTCTTATGAAGTCTGTAGTGCTCCTCTTTGGAAAGCCCAAATTAAGACATTAGTTATGAAATGTAGTTCTTAGGAAGTTATTAAGACAGTAGCTTCCTGTTGTGAAATCACAGCAATGTCTGCTCACTGTGGTTAGTCCAAAGGGCTGATCAGGGCTGCAAGGCACGGTAACCTTCGCTGAACTGGATATATTGGCAGTTTGCACCAGAGGTAGTCTCAGCTGCGCTGAGGAAGGTCATGTTTAAAACACCATCTCTCCCTGTCAATGCCACTTGGCCTAATCAGACGCTGTCACTGAAGAGAAATGACTACAGTGATAGATCTCTTGGCAGTTTCCAAAGCATGTCTATGTACATTTGGATGCTCACAATAATCTTATAAAGTAAGACCAAGCAAGCTTCAGTACCTTTGCTTGAGAGATGAGGAAATTGAACTCTGGTGAATTCAAATGCTATGGCAGTGCTGTAAATGGGTGCTTTCATTTTGCAAGGTAATTTGAGCACATGTTAACAGCAACTTAGGGCTTCCCCAGTGGCTCAGTAGGTAAACTCAGGACATGGATGTTTGATCCCTCAGTTGGGAAAATCCTCTGGAGGAGGGCATGGCAACCCACTCCAGTATTCTTGCCTGG
Organism: Redunca redunca; assembly: GCA_006410935.1. NCBI lineage: Eukaryota > Metazoa > Chordata > Mammalia > Artiodactyla > Bovidae > Redunca > Redunca redunca. Next base: position 224,701 of record SJYQ01001402.1, on the reverse strand, counting down.
AAAATCCCATGGAAAGAGGAGCCTGGCAGGTCACAAAGAGGTCCATAAGGTCGCAAAGAGTTGTACATGACTGAAGTGACTCAGCACGCATGCATACAAACAGCAACTTAAAACTACATCTGTTCTTCCACCCCAGTAATTCCACTTTGGAGAAACTGTCCTATGGAAAGAATACAAAAATAAACAAATAGCTATGCACTCAGAGACAATGATAACAATATTATCTGAAATAACAATAACTAGAAACCACCACCATGTCAACACCTTTAAGAAGAAATTAGATCATGAGAGAATCCCCATGAAAGAGATTTGATGTTGTTGTTGTTCAGTCACTAGGTCCTGTTTGACTCTCTTGCTATCCCATGAACTATATAGCCTACCGGGCTCCTCTGTCTGTGGGATTGCCCCAGCAAGAATACTGGAGAGGCTTCCCTTCTCCAGGGAATCTTCCCAACCCAGGGATCAAACCTGAGTCTCCTGCAATTGCAGGCAGGTTCTTTACCACCGAGCCACCAGGGAAGTCCCACGAATGAAATTAGTGCTCTATAAAAAGAGACCCCAGAGAGCTCTCCAGAGCTATTCCTGCCATGTGAGGACACAATGAGAAGTCAGCAGTCTGCAACCTGAAAGAACCTGATGATGCTGGTACCTTGATCTTGGACTTCCAGCCTCCAGAACTGAGAGAGAGTATAGATTTCTGTGGTTTATAAGCCACCCGTTTATGGTATATTTGTTACAACAGATTGAACTAAGGCAATATCTCTACAAGACAATGAATATTATTACAGCTGAAGCTGCGGCATAGTAGCTTAACTTGGTCTCAGTTTGTAAATGGCAGAGCCGGGCTGCAAACCCAGGCCTCCTGGTTTCTGAGCCCACACTCTCCCACACTGCCCTGCTAGTCTCTCTCTGACATCTGAGAACCACAAAGTACGTGCTTAACTAGGTTTCCAGTTTTTTACCCAGATCATCTCATTTCATTCTCCCATTAGCACTGTGAGGAATATACTACAATTATTCCAGTTTTTACAGATAAAGAAGCTGGTGTCTGAAGAAATTAAGTTCTTTGCTCAAGATCCCACAACCCTGATACAGGCAGGCCGACTTCTGGGTCCTTGCATGTGACAGCTACAATAAACTGCCCGCTTCTTTTTAGTATTCTTTTGCATCTTTTCCTAAATGCTCTTACAATGAAGGTGCTTTTTATTATGTTTTCAATTAAATGTTCACTGGCTGCCTTTTCTTGTAACTAGAGTTTTACTGGAACACAGCCAAGCCTATTCATTTACATATTACCTATGGCTGCTTTTGCTACAAAGGCAGAGTTGAATGAGAAACAGACTCTAGATCCACAAATGCTAAAATGTTCACTACCTGGCCGTTGATAGAATAAGTTTACTGACCCTCGAGTTTAATCCTCAGTGAGCATGTAAAGGTAACAAGGGAATCCTGGTCTCCCAACCATCCATTTCTTGAAGGCAATAGGAAGGAAGGAAGTGAGGAAGCATGGTCTCTATGTACATTTGTAGGTGTGACACAGTCATGCTCCAAATCTGCAGCTCTCTCTTCTCTCTGACTAGGTCAGACTAGCAAAATCTAGAACAGACGGTGTGACTAGCACTCTGGTTTCTTCTCTAAACCATTCCATGAAGGCCTAAACAATCATAAAAGGGGCAATGACTGCCTCTGGGGTCTTTTGTAGATTGCCAACATTAAAACTACTTTGAATGACTCAGCTATGTCCACAGGATTAAAAAAATTTGAGCAGACAAGTGAGAACTGAGAGTTTTAAAGAACATTCCAGTCATTTCAGAAGTTTCCAGAAACAGAAACTCAGTAAATAGGAAGACATGCCCTTTAGAACTAGAAGAGTCTTTCTGTGGCAGTGGGCCTCAGGGGCATTCCAGCCTGGGATGGGGTGGGGTAATATTTGGCAGCCCCTGAAATTGAAACAAAGTGTCCAGGAGGCAAAAGAATGGACAAAACAGCCTCAGGACAGTGAAGCAAAACTATAGGCAGCTGAAAAGCTAATGACAATCAGGGTTTATGCTCAATCAGTCTCTTCCTCCTTGGGCTAGGGCTGTTCTTATAAACACAGAAAGAAGTTTAGGGAGATCTAAAGAAGTAAGAAGAAAAACACCTTTTGAATACTTCTGTATGTTTTACATACGAGGCTACATTGTTCTCTTATGACATTGCTGGTGCTGTCCTCAACTTAGAGATGAGGAAACTGAGGCTCAGAAAGACCAAAGAACTTGCTTAAGATTATACATCTAATAATAATAATAATGCCTACTTAATGCTGCATGGTATGGTGGTTTGAGGATGGATTCCAGACCCAAGATCTCTAGGGTTTGTATCTCAACTCTGCCTCTTACCTTGAAAATATCACTTGACTATGGTTCATTGTCTTCATCTGCTAAGTAGGGATAGCATTTGCACTTAACTTGAGCAGTCATAAGGAGTTAATAAGTTAATTAATTTGTACAGTGCTTAGAACACTTTTTGACACATAGTATAATTTAAGTATTTAAATTAAAACTACATGCCAGGCAGTGTCCTGAGTACTTCTTATACATTATTCATAGATTCCTAACAACAACCCTATAGAATAAGTTCTCCCTCATATTATATGTGAAAAATCTAAGACCCCAGACAAACAAGTGATTTTTTCAAATGGAAAAGCCAAGAGGCAAATGTAAACAGCCGAATTCCAAAGCTGACACTTTTAATCATGTGGCTACGCTGCTTTAACCTGGCGAGCAGTAGAGACCTATCGCTTCCCGTGCTCATGACCTCAGTGTTTTCTTACTTGGCACCTTCCTTGGTGCTGCAGCTCGGTTTGAGCACGTGCTCTGTTTGAGCATGTGCTCCGTCACAGGAGACCCAAATGACCCCAAGCCTCAGACTCTGGCTCACTTACCAGGTCACTTTTTATTTCCTGTCTGGGTTTGCCTTGTGCCTGGATCTGAATTCAAGGGCTCTCTCTATCAACTCTCAGTGGCTATTCGTGGAGAGACACTTTGTTCAGGATAGTTTCTGGCTGGGCCTTTTTCAATGCCTTCAATGTACTCTAAAAAGAATATTGTCCAGTATGGGAATCTGGCCAAAAGACTGTATAGTAGAGAAGATACGCAGTTGGATTCTTAGGATGAGGCTCAAGATCTGAGTATTAGTTTGCTCAGGCTGCCATAACTACATACCATAGACTGGCTGAATTAAACCAAGAAATCTACTCCTCACAGATCTGGAGGCTGGAAGTCCAAGATCAAGATGCTGGCAGGGCTGGTCTCTTCTGTGGCTTCTCTGCTTGCATATGGCCATCTTCTCCCTGTGTTTCACACGGTTTGTCTGTGCGTCTGTGTCCTAATCTTCTCTTCTTATGATGATACTAGTCATACTGGATTAGGGCTCATCCATGTGACCTCATTTTACCTTGTGTGTGTGTGTTTAGTCATGTCTGACTCTTTGTGGCCCCATGGACTGTAGCTAGCCAGGCTCCTCTGTCCATGGAGTTTTTCAGGCAAGAATACTGGAATGGTTGTCACTTCCTACCCCAGAGGATCTTCCCAAACCAGAAATCCCACTGATGTCCTCTGCGCATCTCCTGCTTTGGCAGGTGGATTCTTTATCACTAGATCCACCTGGGCCCTTTTTATCTTACCTACCTCTTTAAAGAAGCCTTATCTTGGAATACAGTCACATTCCAAGGTATTAGATATTAGGACTTCAACATTTGAACTTTGGAGAGACAATTCAGTTCATGACAGCCAAGTTCTACCACAGTTTAGCTGCATGGCTTTGGGCAAGACACAGAATTGCTCCAGTCTTTAATTTTCCTCCCTCTGTAAAATGAAGCAAGAGAAAAACCTACCTCATCAGAAGATTGTTGTATAAGGCAACTGTAACAACATTGGGACCTGAAAATTTATTTTGCCTCCCAAGCCTATAAAAAACATAGAGATAATGTTAATACATGCAGAATACATGTCTGATTTTAAACATTGTACTTTAATAGGGACATTGGCAAATTGGAGTTACAATTTGAGAGGAACCAGAATCATGAAGGATCTGGAATAGAGGACACAGAAAGAACCATTAAGTAAACCAAGACATTTAGTTAAAAAAAAAAAAAAAAGATGAGATGGGAAAGGAGAATGCAGACAGTCATCTTAAAATACTTGTACAGTGTTATGTTGAAAGGGGAATGGAATTTGTCTGCTTGGTTCTGGAGAGGAGACTCAATGACAAAAATGTATAGGGACTAATATCTGAGCCCAATAACGAGGACAGTTTCTAACAGAGCATCCAAAGTTGAGGCACTATGTCCTTTCTCAGAAGGTATATGACCCAGGTGCTTTGCTAAGCATCTGCTCTGTCAAACATGATGTTACGCAATTTCACATAGAGTGGAGAAGAGAGAATCAATCCTGCACTGGTTAGGAGGTTGGAATAGCTAGTCTCTGAAGTTTCTTCAGTTTTGAGGATCTGTCTCCCATAAACTATATTGCCTATGTGGAAGGAAAACTTATGCAAGCAGATTTTAGTTAACAGAGTTATCTTAGAAGGAAGCAAGGATGCTCATGAAACTTCCTGCAAAAAGTATAAATTTCTTATAAGGAACTGGGACTGGAAACTAAAATGTTTTCAAAGATAGAAGCAATCTCTCTCCCTTCCTTACTGATCACGACTCTCAAATGCTGCCTTTAGCCTCAGATTCCAGCTCATATTTCAGGTCCAGCATACTCAGCTGATTGACTAGAATTTCTGACTTTTAAGTCCAAAGGAACTCAGCTCCAGTAGAACCATGCTTGCTTCAGTGATCTATGGCAAAGGCAGGATGGCATGGAGGGAGTCCATGGGTCAGGGAGCTGTCATGGCCCATCCTTGTAAGAATGAGTCAAAGCTTTCAGAACACAGGGCTGGTACCTGCCCTAAATCATGGTTATGTGAGGATTTCTCAAATACCTGGATAGAGACTTTTGACTTCTTCTTCTCTCAGAGATTCTGTTTCCATAGGTATTGGGTAGGGTTTGGAAGTCTATATTTTTGAATTGTTCTCCTTGATGATGCTAACACGAAATTGTGTATTATATTATATTATTATATTGTGATTCCATCCTTCATGCTGCTAACTTCATTTCCCATTTTCTCCTTACATGTGGAGAAAAGGGAGCCCTCCTACACTATTGGTGGGAATGTACATGGGTGTAGCCACCATGGAGAACAGTATGAAAATTCCTTTAAAACCTAAAAATAGAGTTACCACATGATCCAACAATACCACTCCTGGGCATATATCTGGAAAAGACAAAAACTCTAATTCAAAAGATACATGCTTCTCATTGTTCATAGCAGCATCATTTACAATAGCCAAGACGTAGAAGTAAACTAAATGTCCACTGACAGATGAATGGATACAAAGGATGTGGGGTGTGTGTGTGTGTTTGTGTATGCAGTGGAATACACACACACAACAGAATATTACTCAGTAACAAAAAAGAATGAAATAAAGCCATTTGCAGCAACATGGATAGACTTAGAGATTATCATACTAAGTGAAGTCAGACATAAAAAGACAAATATCATATGATATCACTAATATGTGGAATCTAAAAAATTAATACAAATGAGCTTATTTACAAAAGAGAAGTAGACTCACAGACAAAGAAAATAAGCTTATGGTTACCAAAGGGGAAAAGCAGGGGAGGGATAAATTGGGAATTTGGGATTAGCAGATATATACTACTGTATATAAAATAGATAAACAACAAGGGCCCAGTGTGTAGCACAGGGGACTATAGTCAATATTGTCTAATAACTTATAATGGAAAGAATCGGAAAAAGAATATATATATATATATATATATATACATATATATGTATGTATAACTGAATCCTTTTGTTGTACACCCAAAACATTGCAAATCATCAACCAGCTATATACTTCAATAAGAAAACACACACCTTTGCTGCATAGAAATGTATTTATGCCTTTCACAAAACATCTATTATATTTTCCTTACTCTGTCTTATAACCCTAACTTAGCCATATGTTCCTGAAGGGCACAGATTATTTCTTCCAGATCTTGCCAATCCTACAGCATTTACCACAGTGCCAACATGGCTCTAATTTCCCATAGAAACAATACGGTTCTGAGAACCAACAATAAGCTACATTAATAAGATGTTTCTTACCTCCCCAACCAAGGCAGGGAAACCTACTCCAGAAATGCCTAATTGTTCTGTGATTCGACATAGCTGGGTAGTCAGGCTGGGATGAGGGTGATTAATTACAAGCGGCATGCTGTGCTGCCCCAGAGGCTGGTAGCCTATGTTACACAGTCAATTAGCTACCAGACACAATCTTCTAGGTTGTTATTTATTACCGGGTATGTCTGAGCAGTGAATCCTGTGAGGCAGAGAACAAGTGAGGGGATCTGTCACCATGGGCCTCCAGGCAGAAAAACCAGAGAGTGTGGTGGGGGGACTGGGGACCCCTGAACAGAGGTCCTGCCCTCCAAGTCAGGCGGCTGGAGAGGTTCCAGATCCTCCCATCCACAGCTCTCAACACACAAGACGAGGAAGAGCTAAACAAATTCAGTTCAACTGGAGTGTGCCAGACACCAAGGAGGCCCTGGGGTAGAGAACACAAAAAGACTAAGATTTGTGCATGAGAAGACTACGAGCTGGTGGGTGAGGAAGAGGCCTATGCTAGAGAAAAGAGAGATGACCATGAACTCTTGAAGTAGCTCTCCCTGGCCTTAGTGGATGGCTTGTAGATGAGAAATCAAAAGACAGCTCATGAGGGCTGTGGATCGTCGTTATTGGAAGGCTGAAGGACACGACTTCTGACAAAGGTGGTCTGGAAGAAGGTAGAATGCCGGCCAGACTTGGAGAATAAAAGGAAGAGCATTGTAGGAAAGAGGGGGCAAAGGAAAGGTTAAGCCTTGTAGACACCTCCTCTCACAAAGGGAAAAAGATATTTATCTCAATGTGTGGTTATGAAGACAGACTGAGATAATCATGTATGTGGAACACCTGGTTGATTCTCTAAAGGTGATAATTCGTGTTATTATTACTGCAGTTCAAAACAGACCCAGAAAGCTGGCTTACCCCACTGTTGAGAGTGAGGGAAAAGATGTAATTTATCCAAGATTACAAACTGGTAAACAGCAGAGCTGAAATTTAACTCATAATCTGATTCCAAAGTGCATGCCTTCCCCAGTACATCTTAAAGAGAATGGAAACACAGGGAATATTTAAGGGAAAATGAGTACAAAATCTTGCATAGAAGTGAAAGTTCTTAGAAAGAGGTGTGCTTGTGCATGCTAAAAAGTTAGTATACTCACCACTGGCTTTAATCGCTTTGAACTCCCTGCCCACCTCTGCCCTCATCTCCTGTACCTCTTCCTGTCACTTCCTCTGGCCTTGCTTCCGCTGGCTTCTGTTTCTTCCTGCCATCCTCATGCCTGAGGATCCAGGGCAGCTTGGTAATATCTTGGAGAGCTTTTCCCCTTCCTAATAAACTGAGCAGAGCCCCTGGTAGAATTTTCCAGACCTCAGAGACTAGAGATACAAGCTCTGTAATGTCACACTTAACCATTTTCTCCACAAGGGGACCCCACACCAACAGAGAAATGGGGAGAATAGAGTTAAGAACCAGTTTCTGAGAGGGCTGGGGACCAACAGCTGTTTTTTATTTTTTTTTGGGGGGGGGTCCTGGAGTCCAGTGACAACATCCATTTCCTCCAACTGGACTCTCTCACTGTGATAAATTATCTTTGTGGTGTCCGCTCATGACCATTTGCAATTTTGCTCCAAATAAGCTTCATCCATCCACACTTCCATACGATACCTGTGTCCACTGGTGTTTGACACTTGGAACTGGGAGTCAGTTTCTCTCTAAGAGGCTCCTCAACTTCCAAGTAGCATCATTGTATAGATCACGCAGTTACATAGGTACACTTTCTGCTGCTGCTGCTCCTGCTACTAAGTCGCCTCAGTCGTGTCCAACTCTGTGCGACCCCATAGACGGCAGCCCACCAGGCTCCCCTGTCTCTGGGATTTTCCAGGCAAGAACACTGGAGTGGGTTGCCATTTCCTTCTCCAGTGCATGAAAGTGAAAAGTGAAAGTGAAGTTGCTCAGTCGTGTCCGACTCCTAGCGACCCCATGGACTGCAGCCCACCAGGCTCCTCCGTCCATGGGATTTTCCAGGCAAGAGTACTGGAGTGGGGTGCCATTGCCTTCTCCGGGTACACCTTCTAGTCACCCTTGAATATCAGTTCCAGTGTAGCTGTTTCGCTGTTGCAGTATTATTACTATTGTTACTCTTTTGGGTACCAACCCTACAAGCCAGTTTTCTTAGTTAGGAAGCCCGGATTCTTCTTTTTCTTCTTCCTCATCTCCTCTTCATCTGTACCCACCTCCTCATCCTTCTTCCTCTTTTAGGAGTAATTATATCTCTAGGTCTTCCAGAAAGAAATCCTTGCCATTTCCTCCAAAATTATAATAGCTAACTTTGAGCTAAACACTCAATCACTAAACCAGGACTTAAAAGAAATTTAGACCTGAACTCCCCAAAAGCATTCTGCGACCTGGAACACTCTGACGTGGGGATGTTGACCAGAAACTCTTGTGTTACAGCAGTGGTTCTCAAAGTCTAACATGCATTAGAATTACTCACTTTCTAAGATGTCCACCATATTCCCTGGTGATGTTGATACTGCTGGTCTGGGGACCACTTTGAGAACCACTTTTTTAGAGTGCCTCTTTGCTTCTGCACTGCTGAAGTTTAGCCAGTTCTCAGGTGGGCTCAGTGGTAAAGAACTTGCCTGCAAATGAAGGAGATCAGGTTTGATCCCAGGGTCAGGAAAAGCCTCTGGAGGAAGAAATGGTAACCCATTCCAGTATTCTTGCCTGGGAAATCCCATGGACAGAGGAGCCTGGGGGGCTACAGTCCATGGAATTGCAAAAAAGTTGGACATAACTGAGTGACTAAACAGAAACAACAGTTAGGATCCTGGGGAGCCTCCACTCTCCTTTCTGCTGACCTTCTGCTCTTAATTAGGGTCAGGAATTTGCTTGACTTGTCATTGACTTTTCCAAATGGTGAAAACAATCTCCCTTTGAGAGTCAACACAAACGGTACCAAAGGGTGACTCTAGGCACGCTCCAAAAAGTTGTCTTATCAACCTGAAAAGCTCATTTAAGCTCAATAGCCAGGGGAATGTCAAGTGTGTAAATTATAGAGAAATCTTGCACAACAGGGAAGGTCAATATGGAAATACTATCAGAAGTGTCATGTTTCTTTTTTCCTTTGGGTTATAAAACAAAAAAAAAGGACTTTCACTTACTTGGCCACTTCATGTTTAATGTTTAACAACCCTCTCCCCGATGCCTTATTTACGTATGTGTAAGCTCACATAGCCAAAGGCTAGATGCGCACTGTCCTCACCAAATGATCTGGTACATTTGATTGTTCAAAAGAGAAGGGATATATGTATACCTATGGCTGATTCATGTTGAGATTTGACAGAAAACAACAAAATTCTGTAAAGCAATTATCCTTCAATTTAAAAATAAATAAATTTTAAAAATACAGCTGAAAATTTTTCCTTCATTCAGAAAAGAGACGGTAGACAGGGGAAAGAGATATTTTCTCCCATTTTACCCAGAGGCTAAGCAGCCATGCTCAGTCTCTCCATCATGTCCTACTCTTTGCCAGGGACTATAGCCTGGCAGGTTCCTCTGTCCATGGAATTTTCCAGGCAAGAATACAGGAGTAGATTGCCATTTCTCACTCTACAGAGGCTAAGATGAAACTGTAATTGGTTCCCTCTCCATAGATTTCACTTAAGGGTTAGTTCTCTTGAGTAAGGTCCTTTGAGCAGGGCTCTCTGTTCAGGACATAGGGCTTGGGGCAACCCTGAGCAGTTCAAGGCCCTGATACAGTGTTTTCCACCATGGCAGGCACCACAGGATGTGAACAAGTATCAAGAAGCATGAGTTTCAACGTCAAATATGTTTAGGAAACTTAAACAAGTTTATTTAGGACTTCTCAGAGCCTTTATCTTGGTGATGTTCACCACGGATCTCTCAGAGAAAGGACAATTCTATCGATGTTTCATAAACTTAACTTTAAAAGTAGGCAATACAGTCAATGGTCCAAAATTCAAAATGTATAAAAGTGTATATACTTCAAGAAGCTTTTTTCTTCATCCAGTTCATCTCACCACAAGCAGTATTATTTTGTTGTATATTTTTCTAGAAATAATTTATTCATATATAACAAATATATAAGGACTGAAAGGAGATCAAACAAGTCAGTTCTAAAGGAAATCAACCCTGAATATTCATTGGAAGGACTGATACTGAAGCTGAAGCTCCAATACTTTGGCTACCTGATGCAAAGAGCTGACTCATTGGAAAATACACTGATGCTGGGAAACATTGAAGGCAAAGGGAGAAGCGGGGGGCAGAGGATGAGATGGTTGAATGACATCACTGACTCAATGGACATAAGTTTGAGCAAACTCTGGGAGATAGTGAAGGACAGGGAAGCCTGGCATGCTGCAGTCCATGGGACTGCAAAGAGTCGAACACGACTGAGCAACTGAACAACAACAAATAAATTTTTTCTATTTCTAAATAAATGGCATCATATAATAAATACTAGTGAAAGTGAAAGTGAAGTTGCTCAGTCGTGCCCGACTCTTTGTGACCCCATGGATAGCAGCCTGCACCAAGCTCCTCCATCCATGGGATTTTCAAGGCAAGAGTACTGGAGTGGGTTGCCATTTCCTTCTCCAATAAATACTAGTATATACCTAATTTTTCTCTTACCAAATATTCTATCTTAGTACATTAAAAAGAATCCTTATATTTAATGACACTATTTCATGACTGTGCCAGTTATGTTTTTCATGAATATGTGATTTTTTTCCCCTAATTTTCAGTTATTGGAAATATTTCTATTATTTATAACCTCACATGGAGATATTTTTCCATATGTGAGACAAATTCCAGGAAGTGAAATCATCACATCAGTGTATACATAATACAGAATGTATGAGAGTGCCATATCAAAATTTTGGAGATTTGCTAAAATAGGTGAAGAATGATTTTTTGGTGTAGCAATAACTTGTGTTTTTCTTATTAAGAACAATGTTGAATGTTCTTTCATACATTTAATACTTGTTTATATCTACTTTTCTGTGAATTCATTATGAAGTTTGCCCTTCTCATGTTGGATTGTTGGGATTTGTAAAATCTCTTACTAATGTTTACAGAAGTTTGCCCTTTGTTAGATGAGTTGAAATATTTTTCTTATTTTTTGTCTTTGCTTTTTATCTTTGTTGGGTTTTTTTGCCATCAAAATTTTTTCAAAAGTAAACAAAATTATTAATTGCTTTTAAAAGACTTCTATGTTTTTTTTTTAAATCATACTTGAAAAGCTTTTTCTGCTCTGAAATTGTACAAGAATTTTTCTACAGTTTCTCTTCATACTTTCATGTCCTCATTCTTACATTTAAATAGTTGATTCTTCTGAAATTAATACCAGGATAAAGTATGGTTTATACATCCATTTTTTTCCCCATTTGGTTAACCAGTTGTGCCAACAAGAATTATTGAATAACCCATCTTGTCTCCAATGATTTGAAGTATCACTTTTTATTAAGTTCTTGTGAGTACTAGGGGCTATTTCCGAACTTTTAATTGTTACTCGGATCACTTTCCATTCATGCATCAATAACACACTCTTAATCATTAAGACTTTATGGTATGTTTTAATACCTGGTAGGTTTGCTTCCTTGTCACTCGCATTTTTCCAGAAATTTCCTGACTATACATTTTTATTTTTACAATGAACTTTAGATCTAGCTTGCCTGATTTTTTTTTTAATTCCAATTGGTGTATTTATGGGATTGTTTTAATCTTATAGATCACCTACTGAGAATTGACATCTTTTTGACTTTGCAACTTCCTTTCCAACAATATAAAATGTTTTTTCCCCCATATCTGTTTAAGCCTTTTCGAATCCCTCAAAAGAGTAAATTTTTTATTATATAGCTCTCACGTATTTCCTGTTAAATTTGTTTCTAGATATTTCATTTTTTGTTGCTATTGTAAATGGTCTTTTCTGCTATTACTATGAGGTTTTTTTTTGTTTTGTTTTTTTTGAAGAGACTCGTGGTCTATGGGACCACCTGGGAAATTCTACTCGACTTTTTAATCCTCTGTGATCTAAAAGTGTGTGTCCTGGATGGGAAAACTACAGTTCCAAACAGACCATCCAGGGACCACGTGAGGAAGGAGAGAAGAAAGATTGTTCAGCCTTTGGAAGAGTTGGATAGTTTTGGTCCCATTCTGTGTTGTATAGAAGCACTTAGAGAATATCTCAGTTGGAAGATTGTTAAAAGTTCAAGCAATAATCCACTCCAGTATTCTTGCCTGCAGAATCCCATGGATGGAGGAGCCTGGTAGGCTACAGTCCATGGGGTCACAAAGAATCAGAAAAGACTGAGCGACTTGCTTCACTTCACATGGAAATGAGAAGACAAATGATCAGAAATTAAAAAAAAAACAAACAAACACGACCCACTGAGGTTGGTCAGAGGCTGGGCTTTTGTCGATATCTGTGAACATCTGGGGCTTCCTGTAGCTTAGCTTCCTTACCACTAAGAACACACAACACCCTCTTATTTTGTCCTGAAAGTGAAAGTGAAGTCGCTCAGTCATGCCCGACTCTTTGGAGACCCCATGGACAGTAGCCTGCACCAAGCTCCTCCATCCATGGGATTTTCAAGGCAAGAGTACTGGAGTGGGTTGCCATTTCCTCCTCCAAGGAATCTTCCCAACCCAGGGATCGAACCCAGGTCTCTCAGATTGTAGACAGACGCTTTACGGTCTGAGCCACCAGGGAAGTCCTGAACTATCCTTAATTTCTTCATGAATTCCTAAGGGTTTTAGGGTGTGTACCCATTGTTTATTTTGCCCTAGTTCTACACATTCCCTTCTTTTGGCCCTGGGCAGTCTTGACTGATCTGTGTTCCTGTTTCAGTAAAAACCTTATTTCTTTTCTGCTGCTGCTGCTGCTGCTAAGTCGTTTCAGTCATGTCTGACCCTGTGCGACCCCATAGATGGCAGCCCACCAGGCTCCTCCACCCCTGGGATTCTCCAGGTAAGAACACTGGAGTGGGTTGCCATTTCCTTCTCCAGTGCATGAAAGTGAAAAGTGAAAGTGAAGTCGCTCAGTCATGTCCGACTCTTCATGACCCCATGGACTGCAGCCTACCAGGCTCCTCCGTCCATGGGATTTTCCAGGCAAGAGTACTGGAGTGGGTTGCCATTGCCTTCTCAGTATCTCTTTTCTAGACCTAGACAAATGGCTGGGTCTATTTGTCAATGCATGTTCAGTCAAGGCTTGGTAGTCTGGTGTGTGTGAACTATGGCTAGGGGGCTACAGGGACCTGAAATGAGTTCTCCTACCCAAAGGGGTTCAGAAAATAAGGAGTTTCTTCTCTTGTTGAATAGGAGCAACGTCTAGAACCCCACCTACTCTGCTTCCTCCTTGATCCCCTAGTCCTTCTCATTTCAGGTAATAGGAGTTTAACTGTGGAACTGTTTAAACCTGATTTAGATTATTAATGATTACTGTTTCTTTGACTTTCATGAGGATCTCCTTGCCGCGTCTCTTCTTGCTCAATCAGGAGTTGAGTGCAGTTTACTATCAAAGTTTTTTTGTGTGTGATAATAATCATGCCATTAAACCTTTTCCAAAAAGGCCTGGGCTGATGTTCTGCTCTGATGGCTACTCTTTGCATGACTTGATGATGATCACCTAAACTCTCAGACTTGTTTCCTCCTCCCATTAATGGGAGACAGTAAATGAACTCTACTGAAATATTATTAAGAAATATAAAAATATGCAAAAATTTGGGTGGATCTTAGTAATATACTTATTGTGTTTAGTTTTTTCTTTGTTCATTTTGAAGCCAACTCAAACTTACAGAAAAGTTGCAAGTATAGTCCAAATGCTTTTTTTATTTTCTCATTTGAAAATAATCTGCCAATCTGCTATTCTATCATCTTTGAATATTTGAGGGTATATTTTCTACATACGAGGGCATTCTCTTACCTAACCACAGTACAACCATCAAAATCAAGAAACTGCATTAATATTTGACCACCATGTGGTCCTCAAACCTCATTTATATCTTATCAATTGTTCCAAAATGGCTTTTACTGCAAAAGAGTTGAGTTCAGAATCACGTGTTACATTTAGGCATCATGTCCTTTTAGTTTCCTTCATCTGGAACAGTTCTTCAATTTTTCTTTGACTTTCATGACCTTTATACTTTTGAAGATCACAGCAGAGTTGTTTCATAAAATGACCCTCAGTGTGAGTTTGTCTGATGTTTTTTCGTGATTAGATTCAGGTTGTGTATCTTTGGCAAGAATATCCCAGAAGCAATGCTGTATTCTTTTCATTGCATCCTATCAAGCACATGATTTTGATTTGTTCCATTGCTGATCAAGTTCACTTTGATCCCTTGATTAAGAGGGTGTCTGTCAGGCTTCTCTGCTGTAAAGTGAAGTGATATTCCCCCTTTTCCCTTTAGCAATATAATTTTAGGTAAAAATATTAAATCTAGGAATTTTAAATTTTATAATGTCATTTTATAAAGTTAAATATATCTAAAATTTAAAAAATGATGATAAAACCACATTAAAATGAAAGCAAATGAATGATGAACACAAAATTCAGATTGGCAACTACATTTGGTCGAAGGAGGTGGGAAGGTGGGGAGATGATAGGAAAAGGAATACACAGATTTATATAAGTTGTTGACAAGTTCCAGGTGTCTGTTTTGGGTGGTTGGCTCAGAAAGGTTTATTTATTAAAAACAAAGTAAGAAGTAAAAGAAGGCCATGCTTAGACCAGTGGTAAGAGTGAGTCAAGAACCATTGATTATGATTAATCCAATTCTATGCACTTAAGGTCCAGTTGTCAAAAGTTAAAAATTGTTTGATAGGTAGGAGTTAGATATTGGAGAGTAGAAGACAAAAATTTCTATGTTCACTTCAAAACCCACTGCCTTTAGCCCCAGTGACAGGGCTTGTGCTTATATTAAAGGAGTCAAATGCTCCACATCCTATTACTTCTTTAGCCATAACTGATTGGTTAGAGCCCAGAGAATAGACTGTGCAGACCTAGGAAAGCCACGATAGCTTAGAGCATTTTGATAGTAAAATCTAGGAAAATTCTTCCTAGAGCAATTTTGCATTCTCAGATCATTTGCATCTTTTCAGCTTCATTTCCCTTTTGCAAGAATACATGTGGACTTCCAAGTCCTCTACTTCATCCAGGCCCTGGCTCTTGCATGTATGGGTTTGGCCTAGTTGATATAGGTGGGTCTTTCTTGGAAAGAGTCCTGGGTTCTAATCCCACTTGTATCCTTAATCATTAAGTGAATCAAGGGAAATAATTTCTCTTCCACAGGCCTCAATTTATCCAACTGGAATTATCCACCCTTCTCTTCACTCCAGAGATTTTGATTTAGTAGGTGTGGGTAGAGCCCAGGCAGGTGTATTTTGAAAAAGCTCAGTTAAGAATCAATGTACTCGCTGATCTCTACAGCTCATTCTCACTTCAGTGGTCTTCTGTTTTCCTAGATGTTCTGCTCTGTGATGGATTTCCACTGAGTTTATCTTTAGAAAACAACCACAACCCATAGTTGGTAGCCAAATGTCTGCCCTGTGACTCCTGCCCCTACCTGTAGCCAATTTGTCTAGGGGTTGTCACCTGGCTCAAAACAAGTCAATTATAGTCTCTTTCCTGGGAATTTGTAACTAGGACAAAGATACTCCAGTCTCAGTCTTGGGCGTTCTCTTGAGTCACAGTGGCAATTTCTGTATGATAAGTTTGAGTAATAGAGAAAAATTTTAGAATGAAGTTGATGCATTGAAAAGAGGGAGATGGGAGGTGAGAAATGCATACTTAATTCTCAAATGTTCTTAATTCCCTGGTTCTAGTCCCTGTGGACCCTTGGTTTCTTTCATGTCCTAATGTGATGGTTCATTTTATGTGTCAACTTCACTGCGCTAAAGAGTGCTCAGAGAGCTGGTAAGTCATTATTTCTGGGTGTGTCTGTGAGGATGTCTCTAGAAACAATTGAATCAGTAGACTGAGTAAAGATCAACCTCTTCCAATGTGGGTAGCCATCATCCAATCCACTAAGGGTTTGAATAGAACAAATCGGTGGAGGAAGGACTCTTCTTTGCTTGAGTGGAGAAGACTATCTTCTTCTGCTTTTGGACACAGTGCTTGGATTCTTGACTTTCAGACTCAAACTTGGCCTTATCCCATCAGCCCCCCAGGTTCTTAGCCCATTGGATTTGGACTGAATTACAACCCTGGCTTTTCAGCTTGTGGGACTTTTTGATTTCCAGAACCATATGAGCCAATTCCTGTGATAAATCTTTATATATGCATACATATATACACATATTCATGCTATTGGTTTTATTTCTCCGGGGAATCACACTGACTAACACGTTTTGGGTAGATGATATGATGACATAATAAAATTTCCTTTATTTTACTTAAGTTGCCTCTTTTGAGATAATTGCCTCTCTCCTGTTCACTGCCCAGCTCATCCTCTTTCATTGTAGACTCTAAGAACTTCGTTGTGGGTCGATGGATTATAGACTGAATAGCTATAGGTGCAAAAAAACCTCCTGCTTTGGGGGTTAGAAATAGGAATGTCAGAGGGATGCACAAGTAACTTAAAGTTCTTAGCTTGTCAGAGGAGATAATGTTTATTAATTTTAAATTAGGAAAAATATATCTGAAAATTAGATCTTTTAATATTATAGCTTTCTCCATTAGAAAGACAAAAATCAAAAACAAGAAGTATTCCTCAATGAAAAGACCTAAGATGTTAAATCAATAATGAGAAGCCAGTTTTGTCTACCCAACTGAGAAACAAAGCAAACAAATAAAAATCATAAATACCAAGCATTGTCGAGAATATGGAGAAATAAACTCTGTGTGAACCTTTGGTGTGAATATATATGCTACAATCTTTCTAGAAGGAAATTTAGCAGCACATGCCAAAACTGTGATTTATGTAGCTATGATTTTTGGCCCAGAAATTCCTCTTCTAGGAAGGTATCTTAAGGAAGTACAAAGGTAAATAGAAATATTCTTTCTATTATGGCTTATGATAGTGAAAATATTAAAATAACCTAAATGCCCAAGTGGCTCAGTGGGTAAAGAATCCACCTGCAATGCAGGAGACTCAGGAGATGTGGGTTCAATTATTGCATCAGGAAGATCTCCTGGAGAAGGGCATGGCAACCCACTCCAGTAGTCTTGCCTGGAGAATTCCATGGACAGAGGAGCCTAGGGGCCTATAGTCCATAGGGTTGCAAAGAGTCAGACCTGACTAAAGAGACTGAGCATGCACGTGAATGCTCCAAGTTACGGTATTGTTACAAGAAATCACGTGACTTCAATACTCCAGAACATTATACAGCCATTATCAATTACAAGGCAGGTTAGTATTTAACTTGAAATTAAAAGACTATTCACAATAGTTTGTTAAAGAAATAGCAAGATACAGAGCAATATGGATTGAGATTATAAAATTAATATGTATCTCTATATGCATAGGAAAACATTGTGAAGGACAGATAGAGCAGCTCTGTTTCTAACCATCAAAAAAAACAGGACACAATTCCAATGTACTTCTACTGAAGAATGGATGAAGACACTGTTTATGCATTCATGAAACACTGCTTAGAAATAGAATATTGCATGTAACAATGCAGATAAATCTTAAATAGCATAGTATATGCTATTAATTGCTCTGTTTTCCTTTGAGAAATAGCTTGATTGTTCATTTTCTTCTTTTTGTCTTTCTTCTACAGTGATACTTTTTATGATAATAATATCTTCTTTGAAGTGACTTAGAGTTTACCTAGAACTTTCACGCTTATAATTCCACTTGAGTCATGCAACAGGACATTGAGCGAAGAAAATATTTTTATCATCCACTTTTTACCCACAAGAAAACAGAGTTAGTAAGGGGCATAACTGGCATTCATTCATGGGACTACTTCATCCAAGGCTAGTACTCTTTCCCAACAGTAGCCCCAGTGGAGTTTATGGACATTTGCTTTTTTTTTTTTTTTTTTAATCATCTGGGCCCCAAAGTCATTCTGTGTTGAAATGGTCTTCTAGTTTCTGGTTCCCAACCCAACCACTTCGGATTCTATTCCCATTTCATGTCCACCTTTCACTCTCCAAACTTCTCCTTGCCAGGCTCTTTTTCTGCACTTTTCCTTGAAAAGTGTCCTCAAGCCTCATTCCTTTCTGCAAAGGTATCATTCTGAACTACCTCCAAGAAACATGTTTATATTATCAGCAAGAACATTCTAGTGGTAGAATATCTCAATTGAGAGGCATCATGAGGTTTGAAAATTATGCTTTTAGACTCTTCCCTGCATACTTCAAGACTCTTCACCCTCACTGCTGTGATGACTAGGAAGAAGGCTTACTTACTTTGCCTGGATGTGGTCTTCACGGGGCTGAGAGATGGCAAGCAGTCATAATTGGGTCAACTCTGAATGGGGCAAGTTCTTAGCTAATAGAGCCAATAGGGGAGAGGTAGGCCTGAGTGTAGGAAAAGGGAAGACAGTTTTGAACCGATCTCTGGAAGCTCAATCCGCAACTGGTTTTTAACTTTTGAAAGTGCCCTAACTTCAGTTGTCATTGCTATTACCAGTAGAAAATAAGCAAAAGCTAAATAGCCACGTGGGTTTCGCTGTAGAAGGTCAATTATCTTCATGACTACGTGAGGGCATTTCCAGAGAATTTTCCATAAACATTAAGAAACAAGTACTGACAACTGGGAAGTGTTACAGCTGGCTAAAGCAGATAGGAAACAGGAAGAGATCTTCCAGATCTTGGGTGGTATTGAGACAAATTACACAGAGCATTATTACGAAGGGGTCTTTTCCTGCCAAGACTTAGTCCTCAGTGTGAGCATTGGATAGCATTACCCTAAGGCACCCCACACTTTGTCTGAATTCCCAAAGGGCTTTCATTCAATCAGCCATTTATTCACCAAACATTTATTAAAGACTCAAGGGGTTGAAGTTTGAAGGAAAGTCTTTCAGAGAAGGTAATGTTAAACTTCAAATTGGAGTCTTTCTATTAAAATGGGGGGATGCGATGATAGGATGGTGCTGTAGGAATAGGTGTTTTTAACAAGGATACAGAACACTGTATCTTCCCTGGTGGCTCAGACAGTAAAGCATCTGCCTACAATGCAGGAGACCTGGGTTCTATCCCTGGGTCGGGAAGATCCCCTGGAGAAGGTAATGGCAACCTACTCCAGTAGTCTTGCCTGGAGAATCCCATGGACGGAGGAGCCTGGTAGGCTACAGTCCATGGGGTCTCAAAGAGTCGGACATGACTGTGCAACTTCACTTTCACTTTTCACTTTCACAGAACACTGAGTACCCCACCCCCAGACCGTGAAGAAGATATATATGGGGAAGGTAAGAGAGGAGAGATGCAAGGTGATATAAAACAAATAAGGGATTGTATTCTTTAGGTCATGGAGAGTCATTAAAAGGTTTTATACAGAAAAGATTCACCTTAGAAAGTTTGCCCTCCCTGTTGCCAAAGGCTAAAACTGTTTATGGGGATAAAAGATCAGTTAAAGGACTCCTGTAATAGTTGAGAATAACAACGGCCTAAACTAAGGCAATGGCAGTGAATATGAAGAGCAGTAAACTTTGAAAATATAATACTAATAATGTCATGATATCAAACAATTTTGTAGCATACTGTAAACTAAGCACTATTCTAATACAAGAAACTAGGAAGCAGGTATTATTATTATCTCCACTATCTCCATTTCAAAGATTTTCTGAAACTAAAACCAGGGTGGTTAAGGAACTTGCCCAAGGCCATTTATTCCTGTGGTGCCCAAGGACAAGGAGATGGCAATCTAATTATACTTGCAGTCAAAGCCTTATCTATCTTGTCATGAATTAACTATGCTAAGGTCCAACTGGGATCTAGAATGAGCTCAGCTCTTCAGAAGAGCTCAAAAATTAAACTTCTTCCAAGATTATTCAGGAAGAGGAACTCCATCGGTAGTAAGATATGGAAGACTGAAACCTGAGAAAAAACTCTGAGCTAGAGGCATAGGTTTAGGGATTGTTAGCAAGCGAGTGCTAATTGAAGGAAGCCTTATGAGGAAAAGGGGTTATTTAAGGAAAAGGAGTTGAAAGGAGATGAATAGAGATGAAATAATACCAAACTGGAAAAGGTTTGAAGATCTCTTGGAATATCAACATTTAAGGGGCTGGTAGATGAAAATCTCTAAAGAAGATGGAGAAGGAGCATTCAGAGACAAAGGAGGTCTGCTAGCTTGAGATCACGGGGGCCAAAGTGAGTTCATGGAGGCCAAAAATAAGGGGCCTTTAAGAAGAGAGAGATCATTAGGGACAGAGACTGCAAAGGTACAAGGTAGACGGAAACTACAGAGTATCCATCAATTTTAGCAAACAGGAAGCTGGTGACTTGATAAGAGCAGTCAGAGCCGAAGGCCAGAACCAGGAGCTTAGAGTGATTATGGAGTGAGGTGTGAGGAGCAGTAAGCACAGACCACTCTTTGAAGAAAATGTTCAGTACAGGTTTATCAGACAGGGCCCACCCAGGAAAACACAGCCCCTAAGGGGAATATTGGAGTAGGAAATGGCAAACCACTCCAGTATTCTTGCCTGGAAAATCCCATGGGGAGAGGAGCCTGGTTACAGTCCACAGGGTCACAATGAATTGGACACGACTGAACCACTGAGTGCTATGGAGATTATGAGCAGGGATCAGACCCTACACATGTGGGAGGAGCCGGGGAAGGAGGGAATTGGAGGGTCAGAGCAGCAGTCTCTAAGCAAACCGCTTAAAGAACCATGCAGGCTGACAAGTTGGACCTGGCAGAGCCATCCTGAAAGCAGGTCTGGTTGCTCCTGAGTGGGGTCACTAGGGGATTACGGTGGAAACTGCTGTCTCTGGGATAGTCCTTGGCTCTGTGGGTCTGCTCAGGGGCTGGGGGAATGTGTTGGTCAACAGGGTTAGCAGTCAAGAAGGCGAGCTAGAACAAGCCACTGAGCACTTCTGCAGCCGTTCCTTTGTCATTGTGTCTAACTGCGGTGACCTCCTGGCTCACTTCTGCCTTCCAAATTTCATGCCTGTTCCTAGGCTGGCAAAAACAATGACCAAAGCCATATGAGGAAGAGTACTGGCAAACATGGCTTCTAACTTCAACCAAGTGGACAAAACCCAGTCTGGCACAGAAGGGGAAGAAATATAAAAAAAGGTGGTTTTGCCTTAGTGGAGGACCCTTGAGAAAGCTGCAAGGGCAAAGTTGTAGCACTGAGACAGTGGCTGTAAAGAGGCCTAAAGGAGCAATCCAAGAGACACGTGGAAGGGTTAGCCAGTATGCTACAAGAGAATGGACTCTGAATGCTCAGAAGAGAAGGAAACGTGGCAAGGATGCCTCTGGCCATTGATACCTTCATAACATAGAAATTATAAAGTCCCCATTGCAAAGGGGAATGGGGTACATTAAGCCAACATGGGGGATAGAGTGACTAGTAAGGAAAACCAAGGCCTTAGAATTTTTCTGGAGGCCAAGATAGAGAATGGCATGGGTCTCAGATGGACCACATAGTTCCAAAGCACATGACTGCAAGCTGAGTAGTTGAATAACGACTGAGAGTTTGGTTGCTAAGAGTGACATGATGAGCAAGGAAAAGCAGTTTTCACTAATCTAGAAAAAGAGGGGATGACAGAGGATGAGATGGTTGGATGGTACCACTGACCCAGTGGACATGAGTTTGAGTAAACTCTGGGAGTTGGTGATGGACAAGGAGGCCTGTAGTGCTGTAGTCCATAGGGTCACAAAGAGTTGGACACAGTTGAGTGACTGAACTGAACTGAAACTTCTACTCTACTAGGAGAGATTCAGGGTCAAGTTCAATAGGGCTTTCCTGAAAATAGGAAACAACCTACATATATTCAATAAAGGGCTGTCAAATTACTCAGAAATATCATACAACCCTTACAAATAATAATGTAAAATATATTAGCATGTAAATGTGCTCCAGATTCATTTTTCTAAAAATATTTTTGTGTATATATGTGTATATATTTGGCCTAGGCAAAAGAATGAAAAGATACACACTGAAATGTTAGCAGTGAAAACTTTAGGGAAGGAAGAATTACAGGCTTTTCCTTTCTTTGTTTCTGAACTTTATACAATAGTATACATTTTTTAAAAAGGTAGGTATGGGAGGAGAGGGGTATTCTGCTCTTAACTAAAAAAGGTGTACAACTTGAGAGTTTCGAGTTAAGTTTTATTTGGGGCAAAATGAGGACTGTAGCCCAGGGGGCAGCATCTCAGATAGCTCTCAGAGACGGCTCCAAAGCGGCAGTGGGGGAAGGTCAATATATAAGGTTTTGGTGAAGGGGAGTTCAATACCATGAAGCACTCATTTTACAAAAGGTTTATTAGTCATGAGGGTCTGATGTCACCATGAAGGGATTTTGTGCTTCATTAGATATGAGGAAATCCAAGGATTGGGATCATAAAATCTGTTCCTAAAAACTTCCAACTATCTAAAGACCTGTCCTACCAGATTCCCTGGAGCACAGAGTGCTTCATTCCACCTTGAACTTCCTCAGGGGCTGTTGAAGGTCAATGGCTATAGCAGCATGGGGTTCAATCTCTGTAGAGGCAGATGGCAAATGCCTTTGTTGTTTACTCATTGGCAATGCCCTTGGTAAGTGCCAATTTGTAGTTTATACTACTCTAGGCCACTCAATATGCCAGCAAATTTGGAAAACTCAGCAGTGGCTACAGGACTGGAAAAGGTCAGTTTTCATTCCAATTCCAAAGAAAGGCAATGTTAAAGAATGCTCAATCTACCACACAATTGCACTCAACTCACATGCTAGTAAAGTAATGCTCAAAATTCTCCAAGCCAGGCTTCAGCAATACGAGAACCATGAACTTCCAGATGTTCAAGCTGGTTTTAGAAAAGGCCGAGGAACCAGAGGTCAAATTACCAACCTCTGCTGGATCATGGAAAAAGCAAGAGAGTTCCAGAAAAACATCTATTTCTGCTTTATTGACTATGCCAAAGCCTTTGACTGTGTGGATCACAATAAACTGTGGAAAATTCTGAAAGAGATGGGAATTCCAGACCACCTGACCTGCCTCCTGAGAAATCTGTCTGCAGGTCAGGAAGCAACAGTTAGAACTGGACATGGAACAACAGACTGGTTCCAAATAGGAAAAGGAGTTAGTCAAGGCTGTATATTGTCACCCTGCTTATTTAAATTCTATGCAGAGTACATCATGAGAAACGCTGGACTGGAAGAAACACAAGCTGGAATCAAGATTGCTGGGAGAAATATCGATCACCTCAGATATGCAGATGACACCACCCTTATTCCAGAAAGTGAAGAGGAACTAAAAAGCCTCTTGATGAAAGTGAAAGAGGAGAGTGAAAACGTTGGCTTAAAGCTCAACATTCAGAAAACAAGGATCATGTCATCTGGTCCCATCACTTCATGGGAAATAGATGGGGAAACAGTGGAAACAGTGTCAGACTTTATTTTTTGGGGCTCCAAAATCACTGCAGATGGTGATTGCAGCCAAGAAAATAAAAGACGCTTACTCCTTGGAAGAAAAGTTATGACCAACCTAGGTAGTATGTTCAAAAGCAGAGACATTACTTTGCCAACTAAGGTCCATCTATGGTTTTTCCTGTGGTCATGTATGGATGTGAGAATTGGACTGTGAAGAAGGCTGAGCACCAAAGAATTGATGCTTTTGAACTGTGGTGTTGGAGAAGACTTGAGAGTCCCTTGGACTGCAAGGAGATCCAGCCAGTCCATTCTGAAGGAGATCAGCCCTGGGATTTCTTTGGAAGCAATGATGCTAAAGCTGAAACTCCAGTACTTTGGCCACCTCATGCGAAGAGTTGACTCATTGGAAAATGATGCTGGGAGGGATTGGGGGCAGAAGGAGAAGGGGGAGACAGAGGATGAGATGGCTGGATGGCATCACGGACTCGATGGACGTGAGTCTGGGTGAACTCCAGGAACTGGTGATGGACAAGGAGGCCTGGCGTACTGAGATTCATGAGGTCGCAAAGAGTAGGACATGGCTGAGCGACTGAATTGAACTGAGGCCAAAAAAAGTGGGGATCTGCTTGTTTATGTTCATTTGGCTGGTTTTTGCTCCCAAAGTTATATTCTAAAGAGGTGTCATAATTTGACCTTTGATGTGACTCCTTTAGCATGCATAGTTTTCTGGTCAAATTGAATAAAGCTTATCTGAAAGCTGAAGGATGAGTAAGCTGGGCTTTCTGCAACCCCTCCTTCCATTGAGAAGTTCAGATAAGGGAACCATTAGGAAGAAGAGTCTCGAAGGAAGTGTACCCAATACAATGGCCTGGAAGCCCCTCTCTCTGCTGATGACCCAGTAAAGGGAAGCACAGCTCCAGGCTTCTCTTTGGCAACAGTCACTCTTTGGCCTAAATTGACTGAAGGCCTTTTTGGTGCAATAGCTACTTATGGGGCTGCATGCATATCTTTAATTACCTGCTGGCTCCAGCTCCCTTCCCCACAGGCCATAACCCTGAGGAAGCAAAGCCTTCAGGCTTTAGTGAGTCAGTGCTAATCGGGCCAGAGAAGAACAAAATGAAGGGAGGGCAGCCACTCTGGGGGAGCCTGGGTGCCTGAAGCCGGTCAAGCTGTAGGCAGCAACAAGGTGTGTATCTCTCCTGTGGGCTTTTTGTTTGGGGAGTGGGGTACTCAGAGTGAGGGCCAGAAGGGGAGGTAGAGGAAATGAAGAACCCTTTCAAAAGGAACAGAAGTAATTTCTTCTTGTGTATTCATAAAGACAATTTTTAAAAGTGAGATTTGTTTGACAGTGAGTCATCCCCAACATTTGATGGATATGATTCAGATGACCTTCCCTGACAGCATATTCTGAAAATACAGGGGAAAGTTTCCTGATTGTTCAGAAACCCTCAAAGAGTTCTAAAAGGCAGCATCGTCAGCCTGGTTTTTAATCATCTGTATGTTTGGTGGTATTGTTGATATGTTGAAAGCAAATAATAACAACCCCTAGCTCTGCTGGGAGGAATGGATGCTTTCCTAGGGCTGGCAATAATTAATTGCCATCAGAGGCGGAGTATAGAAATCAGGTAGAATTCAAGAGTCCTGAGTTCTAAAACTCTCTCAATAACAAGCAGGATGACCTGACTGTGAACAAGATGCTTTACCAACGTCAGATGAAATACTAGGGTAGAGGTAGGCTACAGTGTTAAGGTCCCCATCAACCTTCCTTGACAGCCCAGTATTCATAGAGGTTAAGTGTCCATCTTCTGTGACGTCTCAGCATCTCATGCTTATCCCTGAAACAACACTTCTCATAGAATATTGTCATTGCCTCTCTGGTCTGTTAAGTCCTCTTTAGAGTGTAGACAGAATCCTGCCTCATTCACCATGTTCCAAGAACTTGGAACATTATCTCTCTGTTGCACATAGTTAGTAGATATTTGTTCAAGTCTGACTGATCTTAGAGTTCCCCATCATCTCCAGCTTCCAGTTTCACTCTTCTGCTTTCTATTATTTTCCCTGCCTTCTCACTGGGTCTAGAATAGAAACCTTGACTCAAGATTTGCATGACTTTTGAGTCACTTTAGGGAATCAGCTATGCTAGAGAACTTTGGGGTTTACACTTTGTTCTTCACGACCATCGTTGTGATCATGAGAATGCACCTCTCAGATATTCACCTATGAGAACATGGCCATCCAAAGGCCTCAGCTGCTGAGCTCTGAAATGCATTTTCATGATTTTAAGACCAAACTTCCCAAAGGCTAATTATAGCCACTGACTGAGTCCAGTAGGAATAATAATGTAGATCTCTTTCTGGTAGACATGAGTCTTCCCTGGTGAGTTATCTTTGATATGAGGACTCCTCGGTGGTCTTGCTGAACTCTCCTTGTAACTTCAAACTTGGACTTAGAACTAGTCTAAGACATTTTCCCCCTCCCTCTCTTCCTTCCTTCTCTCTCCCCTTCATTTGGGGTCATGTTTACATCTGATGGCTCTCTCATCATTCCATCTCACAAAAAACCCCATAATATATTTTATCCAATTTAATCTAGTCTTGGCATCTACTTCTTGGGGGATCTGGACTAACACAACCATTTTCTCTTAAAGTTTCCTCTATACCATTGGGTTGGTCCCAAGTGTCTTCTTTGCCCTTCACCTACTCTTAGAAAAATGGACCAGGATTAGACTAATCACATCTTCTTGAAAAGAAATCCACATTTCCTTTCAAGGAATTTGGAATTGATAATAAGGTAGTCTCTGTGCATAGCTGTAACTGAACATAACAAATGGTAACCATGGACAGCCGTCTTCTGATCACCATGAACTTGAAGAAACAGAGAAACCTGCTCAAGAAAGAAAGAAAACACAATCTTAGTGCCCTAAAGATAGTATTGTCTGAGTACTTGATAACACTTCTCTTCCTTGTTTCAGACGCCCGAAGTCTTCATTGTCCTTAACTCCTACAAGGTACTTTAGTATCTATCAAACACATCCTATTTTGGGCATAAGCTAGTTTAAACTGAATTCTGTTGCTTACAATCAGAAGAATCTAGACTGAGACTCAGTACTCAACTTAATGAAGTTTCAATAATGAAATAGGCCCATTGCTTACATATAACGACAGAGCTAAAAATCATTGTTCTACACCCTATTGCAAGGTGATCATATAATTATCATCCAAACTGTGATGCTTTTGAGAGTAAAAAGGGGTGTTATTCATAGCTGAACTGAAACAAGAGGCATAATCCGTGACTGGTCTAGACAAACTGGGGATATCATGGTCACACTATCTCTATAGAAAGAGCCAATTGATAAAATAATTAATGAAACTGGATTCAGTGTGGTGTTACAAACCCCTTATAGCATCATTGAAATCCTAGGCATCTCTAAAATAGGAATTTTTGAGATTTTTTTTTTCATTGTTCTCATTTTTCAGACAAGAAAACTGAGGTTCAGAGAGAAGTACTCATCTCACCTCTACTCAGCTAATAAGTAGAAGAGCTAGACTCGAATCCATGTCTCTAGTCCGGTGCTCTTCCTTCCATGCAAGAGTTCTCAGAAGTGTTGACTAACTTTTAGGGTAAGTTTATGGCTCCTCTCTCTGCCTGGAACTTCAAGGCCATTTGGAGTACATATTCTTAATAAGAGTATATTCCTAAACATTCTTGGGAAGTGTCCTTTTTGTGCCAGGGTGACAAATTGCATTTTCCAAAGATGGTCACACTGATATCCTTCATCCCATATGGTCTTCTACAATGGATTCTTGCCACTTCTCCATCATGAGGTAGAGTCTATTTTTCCATCACTTTGAATCTGGGTGAGCCCTATGACTGCTTTGATCAAGAGGATATGGTGGAAGTAATGGCGACTTCTTTGCAGTTTTTGTTTGGGCTGTTTAAAATGCTTACCATTGGGAAGTTCCCTTTTGAAACCCACCCACCATGTTGTGAGAAGTCACACCATCTGAAGAGGCTGTGGTCAGGAGCCCAACTGAGTTTCTTCCCAACAGCCAGCATCAACTCCCAGCCATGTGAATGAGCCATCTTGGACATCCAACCCTGGAGTGGAGTCTTCAGATGACTGTAGCCCAGCCAGTGTTCAGCTACAATCTCACAAGTGACACTAAGCGAGAATCACTTAGATGAGCTAAGTGATAATAAATTTTTGTTTTAAACCACTAAGTTTTAGAGTGGTTTTTTAGGTGGCAATCGATAACTAGAACATCCACAGTCCTCTGAGTCCAAAGCAGGTCCAAGCTGGGAATGGATTTCCTTATTTGGGGTAAGTACTAACCTCCTAATTATAGCCACTGAGAATGATCTATTGCTTGTCAAGAGAGCTCTTTTGGGGGAGATGAATGGGGAAACCATTTATGTGAATTTTTATTACCTGCGATAAGAACTGTGAGTCTTTTGGGGATCTTTTCCTGGAACAAACCAAGGTAAATTCCAAAAATACTTGGCACCCCATCCATAATTTGGCCCTCCTCTTACCTGCCTCATTTCCTAAACTCTCTGCTATGATTTGACGATATCTCATGGCTTTGGTGCTTCACTGACAGTGTGCTATTTTCCTGCATGTGCTGTGCTCATATCATGGTCTCACCCTGGAATTCTAGTCCTATCTCAATTCACCTACTCCATTCTCACTCATCTTTGGTGTGCTTTGAGACTGGACATTCTCCTCTCAGTGAGGTATCCCTGATTGTTGTGCCTTTGTCTATTTAAGTAAGTAACACATTTATTGGAGTTGACTGCCAATATGCCAACTTCTCAAGGAGGATTAAGCCTCTAGGTGATGGGATGATCTTTATCTACCTATCTATTATTTATTTATCTACTTATGTATTTACTTAATTTGGGGCCTTACTTCTTTTTGAGTCCTTTGCATTTGGTCAGACAATGATCAAGAAATGTTTGATGAAGTAAAATCAAAGAGGGTCAATAAAAATAAATGGAGGGACCTTCCTGGTGGTCCAGTGGTTAAGACTTCACCTTCCAATGCAGAGGGTGCCAGTTTGATCCCTCATCTGGGAGCTAAGATGGCTCGTGGCCAAAAAATCAAAGCATAGAAGTGATAATATAACAAGCTCAATAAAGACCTTAAAAATGGCCCATAGAAAAAAATTTTCTTTGATAAATAAATGGAAAGTTTTTAGAGAATTTCTTCCCTTTCAACCAGCCCATCTCACAAATGATTACTCCTTCTACCAATAAGAATCACAATAACAGCAAAAGTAAACATTTATAAAGCATTTACTATGTGTCAAGAACTCTTATAAATGCTGTACATACATAATACATACAACCTTGTAGTTTTACGAGGTGGATATTATTATCATCCCCATTTTAGAGGTGAGAAAATCAAGTAACTTATCCAAGAACCCAGCAGAACTGTGATCTGAACCCACAGCCTCTCTGGAACTAATCTCCATGACTTGACACCCTGGCTCCTTCCTACCATGCTCTCTCTGGGGCAAGTTGCTAGTAGTTGCTGTATTCCCTCAGGGAGACAAGGTTACTGAAAGAGAAAGAAAGACAGATAAATAATTTACCACCTGAGCGTTGAGAAGAGATTTCTTGGATTAAGATTCAGGAAATTCAAAAGATATGATTGAGACAATATAGTAATAAATGACACAAGTATCCAGTTGGCTACAGGCTCATTCTGGCTTTGGAGGTTGCATTTCCCCCAACATGGCTTCTGCTTTTGCTCCTCCAGTATAATCCCTCCATAAACACAGGTAGAGCTCTTCCCACCCACCTCTACCAAAATGAATTTGCTTGTAAAACTTGAGTTCTATTTTTTTTTTTAAGTGAACCTCCCAAGTTATTAAGGGTGTGCGTTGAGCTATGGAACTAGAAAAGGAGTCAGAGAGAGAGAGAGAGAAAGAGATAAAAAGAAGGAGAAAGAATAGAAAGGCTGGAGGGGGTCAGCAGAGAGAGAATGACGGAAAGAATCAGAGACAGAAGGCAACAGTGACCCAGGGAGACATTGCCTGGCTGTTTAATACAGTCTCCCGCTGAGTGGGGCGCCCACCTCAGTGGTTCCCTTGGAAATGCTGCAGAGCCAGCAATAGCTCCATTGAGGAGATCAGTCAACTGACCACCGCAATTCCTAAATGGAACAGAAACTTCCTTTTCTGTCTAGAAGTTGTTATTTTCTCTCTGCAGGGGCTGTTGGGAAGCTGTTTGGTTCACTGATAAAGTGTGGGTTCTGGGGCCAGATTTTGCCATGGAATGCTCAGTAGCTGGGGGCCCTCAGGCAGGTTTTGTCATCTTTGTGCTTCAGTTTCCTCATCTGTAGGGTGGGTTTCATAACAGCACCTGCACCAGGGTGGTAATGATGAATATGCCAGATTGGAGGTACTTGATAAATATTAACTTAAACAGTCTTGGCAAAATATCTAAGACCCAGAGCTCATCCCTTGTCTGCTGAGGGCTGTAGAGCCAAGATTCTTCAGATTACTTCTCTCTGTGGTCAGAGGGTAAAAGCCAGAGAGAAGGGTCTCACCTGATGGAGCAGAGGTCAGGGGGAAAGAAGAGTTAAGGCTGGAGAATCACCACTTGGATCACTTCCCACCCACAGTTCGTTTATAAAACAAGAAGTTATTACATTCTTCTTGGCAGGTCCTAGGCTAGAAGCTGAGGGTAGAGAAATGAGTAAGAAGAGCTTGTGCTCTTGAAACCAACAGATAACAGGGAAGAAGACATATATGTGGAATTAAAATGAATGTAATGGGTTCCCAAGGAGATCTGGGTTCAAATCCAGTGATGGATGAGCTAAATGACCTTAGGTTTATGACTTTTCTGAGCCTCAGATTCCTTTTCAATAAAAAGCAAATAATAATAGGAGTAACAAAAACAAAAACAAAAATAATATCTAACTCAAAGTTTTTATGGAGCATAAATTTAAAAACTCACGTAAGATACTGAACACAAAGCTTAGCACACAATTCTTGCTCAATAATTATAGTGTTAAAAGAAAGGTGATATAATAGAAAAAGGAAGAGTAAACAGAACACATGATAGCTTTAGAAGAATGAATAAAGATCTCTGAGGGTCCGGAGGGGGTTGGTATTAAACATACTGTGCAGTGAGGAAGAGTGGACCACATGGGAAAGGCTGCAGAGATGGGGACATATTAGAAATTATTTTTAAAATGATTAGGAGTTTACCAGGGGAGAAAAGAGGGAGGCATTTTTGGCAGAGGAAATGACAGAAGTAAAGCACAGAGGAAAGAAAGAGATGGCATGGAAAATAGTATGGAGGTTCCTGAGCATATATCCGGAAAAAAAACGAAAACTCCAATTCAAAAAGATACATGCACCCCAGTGTTCATAGCAGGACCGTTTACAATAGCCAAGACATGGAAGCAATCCAAATGCCCATCAACAGATGAATGGCTTAAGAAGATGTGGGAATGTGGTATACATGTGGGCTTCTTTGGGGGTTCAGATGGTAAAGAATCTGCCTGTAGTGCTGGAGACCCGGGTTCAGTTGCTGGGTTGGGAAGATCCTCTGGAGAAGTGAATGGCAACCCACTCCAGTTTTCTTGCCTGGAGAATTCCATGGACAGAGACGCCTAGCAAGCTAGGCATAGCTTGGGGTAGGAGTCAGACATGACTAAGCAACTAACACATATACATATACACACACAATGTAATATTAGTCATAAAAAAAGAAAGAAAAATGCTATTTGCAGTAACATGGATGGACCTAGAGATTATCATACTAAGTGAAGTAAATCAGAGAAAGACAAATACTATATGATATCACTTTATATGAAATATAAAAAGTAACACAAATGAACCTATATACAAAAGAGAAACAGACTTCAGAAAACAAAATCATGGTTGCCAAAGTGGAGATGGATGAGGGGGTGGGAGGGACAAATGAGGAGTAAGGAATTTAACAGATACAAACTGCTATATATAAAATATATAAGCAACACAGATTTACTATATAGCAAGGGAATTATACTAATATCTTACTAAGCTATAAGGGAACATAATCTGCAAAAAAATCCTGAATCACTATGCTGTATACCTGAAAGTAACAATATTATAAATCAACTATACTTTAATTATACATATATACATATGTATATATATGAAATGGGATGGCAGGTTCAAAGAAGGGAAATCCATTAAGTTAGGGAAGGGCGAGAGAGATCAGAGATGAGATGAAAAGGTACCAAGCCAGGTCTTAAAGGAGACATTTTTTGACAAAATATGGAGTTTATTCTTTATGCTGTAGGCCAACATGCCTCAAGTTCTATAAGACAGTCACATTGGGAGATGTGAGCAAGCAGCCACTGCCCGAACAGGGTCTGCTCTCCAATAAATTCAGGAAATGTTGGGTGAAGCTAAGCTGAGTTCTTTGCTCTTAGGCTCTGCAGCACTTTTATAAAAATAAATTTTATTTTTATAAAAATTCTAAACACTACATTTCCTTTACATCTATTACTAAATTATTGGCTCTATTCCCTATGTTGTACAATACATCCTTGAGCTTGTCTTATACCCTGCAGTTTGTCTCGCCCACTGCCCTGCCCTTATACAAAGCCCCCCTCCCCAAGAAGAAGATGCGTATATAGCATTTCCCCAAATATGTTTCTCCCATATCCTGTTCTGAGAAATTCTGTTAGGCAAATCCTGCTCCAGGTATGAAGTAGAGGCTGAAGCTTCAGATTGGCATTTAAGCAGATTTATACCACAACGGGAAGAATGGACTGAGGGTGAGGAGACCACCCTCAGTGGAGCGTGGCCAGTAAGCCAGTATCTGTGCTCAGTCATTCCAACACTTTGCGACCCCATGGACTGTAGCCTCTGTTCATGGAATTTCCCAGGCAAGCATACTGGAGTGGGTTGCCATTTCCTTCTCCAGGGCATCTTCCTGACCCAGGGATCGAACCCATGTCTCCTGCATTGGCAGGCAGATTCTTTATCACTGTGTCACCTGGGAAGCATAAATAGCAAGGATCCAAGGCCATGCCAGTGGAGTAAAGGGGGGTGAGTAGCAGTAAAGAGTGCAGCCAAACTGTAAGGGTGGGACCTCAGCTTTGTCTCTTAGTAGCTGGTGACCGTGGACCAATGATTCTACCTTTCCATGCCTCAGTCTCCTCCTCTGTAAAATGAGAGTAACAAGATGCCCATGGGGATATTGTGAAGATTGAGATAATATTTATAAAGTGCTTAGAATAGCGCCTGGTATATGTTAACACTGCAAGAACATTTGTTAATTAAATGGAGAAGTCAAGATAGAATTCTCAAAGGAGTTTTGCTGGAGGAAGTCAGAAAACAGAGTGTGTGCTGTTCAGACCATGTCTCTGCTCTCTTGTCCTGTGTTGATTTCTTTTCTTCTTCTTACGGTTCCCACGGCTTCCTTTCTCCCTTTCTTGTTTTGTTTGCAGACTAGGCCAGTCATGTTGCTTGATAAAGAAGCAAACTGGGAATTTATTTGAGCATTCAATGTACATGAATGCAAATAAAACAAAATAAAATAAAATTTAAAATGATAAACACACATTATATTAAAATGTATATTAATGCAACATATGTAATAAAATGACATTTATATACAGATTTGAGTGATGGGGGTTACTAATCTTCCCACTCCACACTCAGGAGCTGTTGGGCTTGGAGGTCTCATCTCCATGTATGGCTCAGAGATGAAAAAGCAACTGGCCAAACTGAGGATGATTTCAGGATTTAAAGGTAGCTATTTTCTTATGATTTGTCTCCAAAATGCAAGTAAGTTGGTCTGTTGCTCGACTGGAGAAATAGAGGTCTGTTTCTGGAAGAAAGACTGGCTATGCCAGCCTTACTTGAGGCACTGTTAGAAAGACTGCAAGGTAATCCTGCTGATGTGTTATTTTTGTCTAACAAGCTTTAAAGCATCCCTGAAACTCTCTTGAAACTTAAAACTGAGATTATGACCTGGGTCTTCCTGACTCTGAAGTCCTTGCTTTTTCCACCACGTTGACCCTTGTAGACAAGTGCTAGTGAGTCATCTACTTGTTAATTCAACACCTCTTTACTAGGTGTCTGCGACATGCCGGGAAGTGTGTCAGATGCTTGGGGATGGAGTGCAGAGCAAGTCAGACACAGTTCCTGTTCTCATGGGGTTTCCAGGCTCTGCGGAAGGTGCTGAGCAAGAAATGAACTGCTGCCCAGCAGCACAGGGAGAATGATTCATCCATTCATGTGCGCGTCCAGCACTGGCCTCACCCACTTGATAAGCCTAACATGAGTTAGGATCCTGGGTGTCACGGTCAAATCAAATCAAAACCAGAGCTAACTTTTGGAATGTGGGGTCTCAGAGAATATGGCTCAGAACAGTTATCTTCCACCTTGGCCACCCATTAGAATCATCTGGGAAATACGTATGCTTAGGTCTTATTCTAGATAAATGGGATAAAAAATCTCTGTCTAAGATACAGACTAAGACCTGATCAAGAGCTTGAGAAGACGCTCTCCCCACACATCTGCCTGTGTGTGTGAAAATGTGCTTGATCTTAGAAGTATGTATGGAATGGCCTTAAACACATCAGCCCTAGGAATGGAGGGTCAAAGCTGAAATTCTGGCTCTACTCCTTGTTGGCTGTGTGTGGGTGTGCGGGTGTGTGTAGTTGCTCAGTTGTGTCCGACTCTGCGACTACACGGACTGTAGCCCGCCAGGCTTCTCCATCCACTGGATTTTCCCAGCAAGAATACTGGAGTGCGTTGCCATTTCCTTCTCCAGGGGATCCTCCTGGCTCAAGGATTGAACCTCACTGCAGACAGACTCTACCATCTGAGACAGGAGGGATGCTCAGTTAACTGTATGGCTTATGTTATTTGACCTCATAGAACTCCAGTTTTCAATTAAGAGGATTAAATGAGTTAGTAGATGTCACCGTCTTAAAAGAGAAAATATATAGCAAATACTTAGTTGGTTCTCATTGTTTTTCTTGTTATCAGAAAGTCTCACAGACAAATATGAAGCTCGGAGGAGCACCCTTAAGCTCTTTCCTGGGATTCTTGCTGTGTCCCTTCTTCTGTGTTCAGGCAGGTCTTCTGCCATCATTTGGGTTTCTATTGTCCTGAGTGTCTGAATTACCACATTCTGTACCCCAGTGTCTCTTGTTCTTTGGCTTTGGGTTGTTGTTTGTTGTTATTGTTTAGTTCTCTCAGTCATGTCTGACTCTTTTGCAATACCATGGACTGTAGTCCGCCAGGCTTCTCTGTCCCTTGGGTTTCCCAGGCAAGAATACTGGAGTGGGTTGCCATTTCCTTCTCCAGGGGATCATGGCTTTAGGTACTGTGGTATATTAAAAAATGGCTTCAGGGCTTCCGTGATAGTCCAGTGGTTAAGAATCTGCCTTGCAATGTAGGGGATAATGGTTCGATCCCCGGTCCAGGAAGATCCCATATGCTGAGGGGCAACTAAGCCCATGTGCCCCAACTACTGAGCCTGAACTCTGGAGCCTGTCCACTGCAACTGCTGAGCCCACATGCAGCAACTACTGAAGCCCGCATGCCCTAAGGCACAACAAGAGAAGCCACTGCAATGAGAAGCCCGAGCACCCAAACTCGAAAGCAGCCCCCGCTCTCCACAACTAGAGAAAGCCCGAGCACAGCAACAAAGGCACAGCACAGCCAAAGATAAAGTTAAAAATACGTTTTAAAAACTGGCTTCAAATTCTTTGCTACTCATCGTTTTGAGACAGAGTCTAATTTCTGTTCCCTTGAATCGAGGATGAGCTCAGTGTTTCTCTTGATCAATAGAATGCTATGGCGATGATGTTCAGCAACTCTGAGACCAAGTAATTAGAAGCCTAGGAGCTTCAGCCTGGGCATCTTCGAGCACTCACCCTGGGAAGCCAATTGCTGTGGATGATGTCTAACCACTGTGAGGCCACCAGGCTAGAAAGAGCACAGGCAGAGGCCACGTGGGGCGGTCCTGAGACTGCAGGAGGAGGGAGATTTACCTGAAAAGCTCCTCACAGCCAGTCTTACCAGATGCCCCAGGCTTCATGTGGAGTAAGATGAGTTGGCCCTGCCAAGCCTGGTCTCAGTCACAGATTCAAAAGCACAAGAGATAAATAAGGTTTAAGATGGTTTGATTTATAGCTGTAGGTAAGGGGAACAGAAATTTGTAAACTCAGTGAAGGAGCCGCTTCTTTGGGAGACTGGAGTCATGCCTATAACATGATGTGGATGTCCTGGTTGAAGAAACACATTTTGTGAAGCTGAGTGATGCTGGCCTCAGTAATTCTGTCGTCTACTTACATGTTCTTAATTTAACTTTAAGAGCTCTCCCATTGCTGGAAAGTTTGCTCTTGTGTTCTCTACAGCTGAAAGCATATTCTAGAAGAGGGGTGCTGAGGATTACTGGGAGGCAGAGCTGATTCACAAAGACAAGACTAAGAAAGGAAATGATTCATATATTGAGAGTGTGAAATTCCATTCAACAAAACTCTATTGTACATCTAGGATGGGCCAGTGTAGGTTCGAGATGCACAGATGAAATCTTCATGGGTGTGTGGGTGGGGTGAGGGACTAATAATTGCCTTCCGTTTTGTTGAGAGCCCACCAAGAGGTCTCAGTGGGGCATGAGAGGATATGTTTAAATTTACCCAGAGAGGCCACAGAAGACTTCAGGGAAGAGGTGGTGCCTCAGTGGAGTATTGAAGGATGGAGGGGTTTACTAGGAAAACACAGAAGAGGCAGCTGTAGCTCGGGGTTAAATACATGCAATCTGGAAGCAAAATGCATGTACCCATTCCTAGTTCTATCACCGTTAGCTTTGTAGAGTAAGATAAGCTCTCTGAGCCTCAGTTTTATCTTCTACAATGGGATCAACAATTGTAGTGCCTTAGAGGATTATTTCGGAGAAGGCAATGGCGCCCCACTCCAGTACTCTTGCCTGGAAAATCCCATGGATGGAGGAGCCTGGTAGGCTGCAGTCCGTGGGGTCGCTAAGAGTCGGATACGACTGAGCAACTTCACTTTCACTTTTCACTTTCATGCATTGGAGAAGGACATGGCAACCCACTCCAGTGTTCTTGCCTGGAGAATTCCAGGGACAGGAGAGCCTGGTGGGCTGCCATCTATGGGGTCACACAGAGTCGGACACGACTGAAGTGACGCAGCAGCAGCAGATGATGATTATTCTGATGGCTGAGTTAAAACATGTAAATCTCTTAACATAGTGTCTAGTACTTTGCAAGCATGCAATAAATGTTGACTCCGACAGAGAAAATTGCCCATGCAAAAGTATAGAGGCCAGAAACAGCACAGGAGAGTGGGTGAGCTGCTGATGGTTCACAATGACTAGTACAAGGAGCTGATGGGGACACAGGGGATGGGGTGAGCTGGCAAGCAGTGGGAGATGAAGTCACAGATGACAGCAGGGACCCATCATGAAAAAGCTCTCACGCAAGGCATGGATTTTCTCTCCTAGGGTAGTTATTCTTCACCATGATGTGTCTCTGGAAGGAAATATCAGAAACACTGGGTAGGCAGTATATTTTGTTCAAAGCATTTTCAACATTATACATCCCCACTGTTTCGATAATGTGCAAAGGCAGGAGAACTCTTCTCAACACACAAGGCACTCTGTCTTCAGAGTATGGGGAATCTGCCACTTCAGAGAAAGGAGAGGCTGTTGGGCATATCCAAAGCTCAGCAAGAATGAGATTTTTTTTTTAAATCTTGGGATGTGAGGAGCTGAGAATACTGGAGTGGGAAATAGGGAACCAGTGAAGGGTTGCAATCAAGCGAGAGTCATGATAAGCCTTGCATTTTAGAAACAGGACTTTGGGGGTCAGTCTGAAGAAAACACTGGACGGTAGAAGAAGCCGGCGAGTGCTGGAAGCAGATGGATGAATAGGAAAATTTTGCAATGGTCTAGGCTAGAGATTATTAGGGCTTTACTGCAGAGAGTGGTCTTGGAGATGGCGAGGAGGGGCACAGACTTCCTGGTGGAATAAATGAATGAGGGTGTTACATGATGTGTTGTGCTAAGTCGCTTCCGTTGGGTCCGACTCTTTGCAACCTATGCACCATAGCCCACCAGGCTCTTCTGTCCATGGGATTTCCCAAGCAAGAACACTAGAGTGGATTGCCATTTCCTGCTCCAGGGGATCTTCTGGACTCAGCGATCAGACCCACATCTCTTACGTCTCCTGTGTTGGCAGGTAGGTAGGTTCTTTATCACTAGCGCCACCAGGGAAGCTCAAGGATGTTGTTGGAGTGTCCAAATAGCTGAGAGCTTTTGGATTTCTCTGCCCATGACAGGGCCCTTGGCCCTCACTGTAAGCATCTCCCTGCCTTGTCTCTCAGATAAGATGGAATAGATACATCTTGTGAAAGCAGATTTGTGAGTTCCTACACTGGCAGGCCCTTTGCTAGGCAATAAAAGTGAAGATCGCAACTGTTCTCTCCTGGGATTATCTCATTGTATATAGTCAAAAAGAACACAAATA
The DNA here is from genome assembly GCA_006410935.1 of Redunca redunca. Classification (NCBI taxonomy): domain Eukaryota; kingdom Metazoa; phylum Chordata; class Mammalia; order Artiodactyla; family Bovidae; genus Redunca; species Redunca redunca. Next base: position 186,511 of record SJYQ01001402.1, on the reverse strand, counting down.
ATCTTGACCCAGTAACTTGTGGGTTTTTTCAGCTGAGAGCCAGAACCACAGGAAGGTCATTTCTTAAAACCCGTAATCAGGCAGATTTCCCCCAGGCCGTCTTTGCAACCAGGTGCAGACCTCATTTCAGAATTCTGCCTGACTCAAGAACACTGCCTTTGCTGTAAAAGCAGAGACTTGAGGGGAAAGGAGGGCAGCCAAAACCATTCTGTCTTCACACCCAAATCCCTGGGGATTAGACTCATCATCATATGGTGACTGGGAGGCTTCTGACAGGAAAAGCCAAGACATAAATCCCGTCCATTGTAAAACCACGCGGGAAGTAGGCCAGCCCATGTTTGAGTGCCTCATTCACAGAAGCCCTCTGATCTCCAGGAGCATTGCTCAGCATCTGAATGCCTGTGGCTCCCCACCTATAAAGCCATGGGGCCAGCCTGCTGGCTGCTGCAGCCTTCTCCCCAGGGAAGGAGGGAGATGCCTGTGTGGATGCTTCCACCGTCTCCAGCTCTGAGTTCATTAGCAGAGGGTGCTTCTTGGACATGTGATGTCTTCTGGTGTAGCGATACTTCTTTTCAAACTTTATTTTTACATTGATTATCTGACTGTGTAATTAAACATCATGTCTTTAGTCCACACAGGCCAAAGGTAAAAAGATTGTTGGGCAAAGAATGCAAAAGGCAAGACACAGAAAGTATGCCGAATCTCCCTTTGTGCAAAGGAGAGGGCCAGAGTCTTGGCTCCTGGAAGGGTCTGGGAGTCTGAGCTAGGCAAGGGGGATGGAGTGAGGGGGGTGGTTCTGGGGCTGGTGGGGGACTTAATTTGCCTACTGCTTCCTTCCAATTCATGGAACTGCATGGTGGCCTAAAGAGAGACATCTTGGGGTCAAACCAAAAGCAATATACTGCCCAAATGCCCAAGGTCATTTGAAAAACGTAGACAAAGAGAGGAGCTTCCCAGATGGTGCTAGTGGTAAAGAACTTCCCTGCCAATGCAGGGGACATAGGAGACATGGGTTCAATCCTTGGGTCGGGAAGATTCTTGGAGGAGGGCATGAAAACCCACTCCAGTATTCTTGCCTGGAGAATCCCATGGACAGAGGAGCCTGGCATGCTATAGTTCATAGGATTGCAAAGAGTCGGATATGACTGAAGTGACTTAGCATGCACATAGACAAAGAGAGAGAAACTCTAGATGCTAAACTATGGGAGATTAGCTAAGAGCCTGGTTAGGAGTGTTTAAAAAATTGTTGGCGAGTATAGGAGGTCTGGATTAGCTTTCTGTCCTAAAGAACACAGGGGACTTTGGGGACTTCCAGTAAAACAGTTATAGAAATACTGACCTGATTCACCGGGAAATCATAATCTAATTCTGGATGCCACACCAACCTGGGCAATCAAGGAACTGGAGAGCAGGATATAGATTCCCATTTTACAGATAAGGAAACTGAGGCTGAGGGAGGTGAAACAAATCACCCAAGTTTGTACATCTAATGAATAACAAAGTGAAAGTGAAGTTGCTCAGCCGTGTCCGACTCTGCGACCCCATGGACTGTAGCCTACCAGCCTCTTCTGTCCATGGGATTTTCCAGGCAAGAATACTGGAATGGGTTGCCATTTCTTTCTCCAGGAGATCTTCCCAACCCAGGGATTGAACCTGGGTCTCCCGTATTGTAGGCAGACGCTTTACCATCTGAGCCACTAGGGAAGATCTTAAATCCAGGACATGAGAGTCTAAATATCATGTTCTTCCCGTTATACAACATGTCTTACAAATGACTGAAGAGGAGTGAAAATTCTAGGTTCTCAAACTCCAGGACAGATGTGAATCAACTGAACTAATCAGATGGATGGTGGGCACTAGTCATTGGAAATGGGCTGGAGCCAGGGACATACTGAGGATGCAGATCGAGAGTGCAGGACGACAGGCATCTCCAAGGCACACAGACAAGGTTGGGTCTAGAAGGGGGACTGGATTCAGAGGCAGGGTCCGTCTCAGAGCGCTGTCAGAGGACTACCATAGGCCCCTACCTGTCTGTCAGCCAAGGGATGCGGGTTCTTCTCTGAAAGGCATCTACTACCTCAGCTTCTTAAGGGGAACACACAGAGGCGAATCCATAATCAGAGGGCCCTGGGGCAAAAGGGAAAAGTGGGCCACTTGTCCAAGGACCAGGGAGAAAGTGTTGAAGTATTAGAATATAACACTTTCTCTCTTTGGTTCTCTTTCTCTGTCATGGTATTTCTACCTGCTATTTGACCTTCCCCTCCCTCAGGCATGGGAATTCTCATCAGGTGAGTGCAGCCCTCATAGGCGTCCGAGGTTCCGCTCTGCAATTTGTCAGGTGGGCAAGCAGCCCACCAGGTGCAGGGCACCCCCCTCCTGCCACCAAGCACAGAGGCCAGGTTAGGGGTGGAAAAGCACTCTCCCCTTCCCACAGGCCCACCATCACAGCTGACTCAGTGCCCAGCTGACGTCTAAAGGATTGCAACCTTGGTGCCAGGGTACGCACATTAAGTAATGCCTGCCCCGTTACCGATGGCTGCTACCATCCTGCCATGCTCACCTCACTCGGATCCCACTGTGCCCGGCAGAGGCAGAGAGCAGGGCTGGGGAGATCAGGCGGGTAGGCACTTGGGGGCAAGGGAGTGGGCTACTGAAAACCCACCCTGGGGAGACAGAAAGGCAGCATGAGGCAGAATGAATGTGAGATGAGACTCTATGTCTTTGGAACATACTCTGTTTTCTCACTGGAACTGACTTATGAAATACAGTATCAAAGATAACTTTATTAAGAATTTCAAGATGGCGACCGCAGAACATTAAACCCCCAAAGCAGGATTCTTTTGAGGGCAAGGTCCTGGTTGTGTGCTCATGAAAGCAGCCCTGAGAATATGTAAACCCCAGTAGCAATGGCCTTAAACGGATTAGCTTCCCTGGTGGCTCAGACCATAAAGAATTCGCCTACAATGCAGGAGACCTGGGTTCGATCACTGGGTCGGGAAGATCCCCTGGAGTGGGCATGGAAACCCATTCCAGTATTCTGGCCTGGAGAATCTCATGATCAGAGGAACCTGGCGGGCTACAGTCCATGGGGTTACAAAGAGTCAGACACGACTGAGCGACTAACACTTTCATTTTTTCACAGTCTGAGGAATGCTAAGGTCCCCATCCCGCTCCCTACTCCTAAGCCTTCTGGCTCCCTGTGGCCGGTGTCCAGATGGCTCCCATGGTCTCCTTGGAAGTCAGGGAACTCTCCTCTGTTGTCACTGGTGACGTCCTCTCCTCCGCAGCCTCCAGTGTTGTTGCAACGACTGTGGCTGCCTCCCTGACCCAGACAGGCAAGGAGGGTTCACTTCCTGCGTGTCGCTTATTATGTTCTAGAAGGTGTGGCCTGGCTCTTAGCGTTTCTCTTATACCCTGCATTGCAGAGTCTGGGAAAAGTCTGTTAGTGCTGTTGTGACTATATAATTATCTATCATCTGCATTGAACATGAAGGGGGTTAAGTGAATAATCACACTAGCACTCAAGTGAGTAAATGAAACTGTGCCAGGCAAACCGGGACACAGGTCATCCCATCTGTGACTGAATAAGGACGTTCGGTCGGTCTTAGGCAATGTCACGCCCTTCTCACACAGCCACCTCCAACCAGCCCCTTAACATGAATCCTGTACATCTCAGTCCTCTCTCTCCCTAAGGCAGCTTCACAGCACTCCCAAGGGAAAGGTCAGTCCTTCCCTGCTCTAGCTCTGTTTCCCAAATAATATTCCTAATCTCAGTGTCTGTGAACCCGGATTAAAGTGGTGAAGTTGCTTATATTCTTTCTCTGCTAGAAGTCAAGATGGTCATTATTCAAATTTGATTTTTAGAGAAGTGTCTTGGGACTCCAGGATGGGAACAGCAATGAAAGTGTTTCTTGTATCCTAGCCATGTCTGTAAATGGACTGATTTTTTTTTTCTTCTTCTTTACTTTCCAACAGCTATTGGGAAGCGCTGAACACCTTCCCTCTCATCCACGTGTGCTGATGTTCTTTCAAAGGTGCCAGAGGTTTGGTGTCACTGGCTGAGAAATCTTAATTGGCCTTAAATAACATATTTCTGAGTTCAGAAGGGATTTTTATTAATGATTCCACTGTAAAGGTAGAGTTCACTATTGTTTAACCTTTGCTATAAAGGTAATTGCTCAACCCATACTATTTTTCTAAGAGAGTGAAATCATTCTTACCCTTTATGAAGAGCCTATCAATAAAAGAGAGATTTCCTATATCCTGTCAACCCCTATTCACCCCAGCTTTTTTCCTCAGATGCTATCCCCTCCTCCCTCCTGGGAATGTGGTCACAGAAAATCAAATCATTGTGTTTCCCATTTGACATCTGAAATGATTTTTAATCTTCATATTATTTTTTTTGAACAAAAACCACCTTTTTGAAGAGCTCTATTTATGCTATGAAACACAGGCATAGACTTTTTTGGCTCCTTCTGACAACAGAAATAAAAACAAAAACAGTTTCCAGGGGGTATAACTTCAGTAGTATCAGCCATAAACACTTGGGAAATTGACATCTCAGTAAGGGGGCCCTCCAAAGCTTCCCTTACAATAGGATAATGGTGGGAAGCTGGATCTTAAACTCTCAAATTTTTCCATAATTTAATCATTTTGTTTGAAAGTTACCATTCAAGCAACTATGTTCCCACCCTTTTCTCCCCCTACACCAGCCTTCCTACTTTACTTTTTTTTTCTTTTTCTTTTTCTTTTTAAAATTGAGCTAGGATCCACAAGCCACTAGGCTTCCCTGGTGGCTCAGACGGTAAACAGTCTGCTTGCAATGCGGGAGACCTGGGTTCAATTCCCGGGTCAGAAAGATCCCCTGGAGAAGGAAACGGCAACCCACTCCAGTATCCTTGCCTGGAGAATTCTATGGATAGAGGAGCCTGGCAGGCTACAGCCCATGGGGTCGCAAAGAGTCGGACACGACTGAGCGACTGACATACACAGGATCCACAAAGTGGACATGAAGATTTAATCAATCTTTTTTTTGACAGTTCTGCAGCATCCCAATTCAGCCTCACCATTATTAAGTCACCATAAATTTATTACATTAAAAAATATGTTTGGCTCTATAATTATGATGGGCTGAATGACATCACCTCAAAATTCATATTTTGAAGTCCTAAATCCCAGTATCTCAGAATGTGACTGCATTTGGAAATAGGGCCTTTAAAGAGGTGACTAAGTTAACTGAGATTATTAAGGTGGGTTCTAATCTAATATGATTTAGTATCTTTATGAGAAGAAAAGATTAGGACACAGACATACACAGAAGGAAGATGACATAAAGACAAACAGAAGATCATCTACAAGGCTAGGAGGAAGGCCCCAGGACAAACCAACCATGCTGACACTTTGATCTTGGACTTTTAGCCTCCAGAATCACGTGAAAATAAATTTCTGTTGTTTAAGCACCTGATCATTGGGAGTTTGTCATGGAGCCCTAACAAACTAATCAAATAAGTTTATCTTGCATCCATTCAATGTACTACTCTTTTTCATTCTTTTTTATTTCTAACATCCTTGAAGGATAATTTACATACAATAAAATTCATCTTCTTTTAAATGTATGGTTCAATGCATTTTTGACAAATGTATATACCCATGTAAACGTACCACAATTAAAATATAAAATATTTCCTGTAACCTCAAAATTTCTTTCATGCCCTTTTGTGACCAATCCCCACTCCCCAACTACAGACAAAATCTGACCTGCTTTCTGTTACAAGAAACTTTGCCTATTCTAGAATTGCATACAAACAGAATCAGACAATATATACTTATTGGTATCTAGTTTCCTTCACTTAGCATAATATTTTTGAGATTCATCCATGTTATTTTATATAGCAATGGTTTCTTTTTATTGCTAAATTGTATTCTGTGGCATGTATAACCACAATTTATTTATTCGTTCACCTGTTGATTGACACTTGAGGTTTTGAACTTCTATGAATAAAGCAACCATGAGCACTGGTGTATGAGTCTTTGTGTGCATATATGTTTTTATTTTTCTTGGGCAAATATCTCACAGATTTTGGAGATTCAGTTGCAGACCATCACAATAATTTATTGGCCATATTTATGTGAGTGTGCTTTGGGACTCACTATTGTCCAGTTACTCTGTATGTCTTATGTCAATACTGTACCCTCTTAATTACCGTAGCTTTGTATATAGTAAGACTTCAGGTCCAACATTGTTCCTCTATTTCAAAATTCTTTTGGCTATTTTAGGTTCTTAGATTTCTGTATCAATTTTAGTATCAGTTTATCAATTTCTCCAAAATCTGCTAGAATTTTAAATGGACTTAATGTTAAATTGATAGATCAGTTTCAGAAGAATGGGCATTTTAATAATACTCAATCTTCTCAAGTATGGATATATGTTTTCTTTTCAATTCAGTGTCTCAGCAATGTATTTTAGTTTTCACTGTACAGGTCTTGTAGACATTTTGTTAAATGTATTGCTAATTATTCAATCGGAGAAGGTAATGGCACCCCACTCTTGTACTCTTGCTTGGAAAATCCCATGGATGGAGGAGCCTGGTAGGCTGCAGTCCATGGGATAGCGAAGAGTCGGACACGAATGAACAACTTCAACTTCACTTTTCACTTTCATGCATTGGAGAAGGAACTGGCAACCCACTCCAGTGTTCTTGCCTGGAGACTCCCAGGGACGGGGGAGCCTGGTGGATCTCACAGAGTCGGACACGACTGAAGCGACTTAGCAGCAGCAGCAGCAAGTATTCAATATTTGCTGATATTGTAGTAAATGATATTTTAAAATGTTATTTGCTAATTGTTTGTTACTAGTACATAAAATTACAATTGTTTTATATACTGACATTGTTTTTTGAGTTCCTCATAAGTTCCAATAGCTCTATTGTAGATTATTAGAATTTTCTATGCACACAACCATGTGTCTGTGAGTAAAAATAGTTTTACTGCTTCCTTTCTAATCTATATGGTCTTTATTTCTTTTTATTGCCTATTGCACATGCTAGGCTCCAATACAATGTTGAATAGAAATGATAAGAACAGACATTCTTATTTTTTTTGTTCTGAGTGTAAAAGCATTTACTGTTTTGACATTGACTTTGATGTTAGCCTAAGGTTTTCTACAGATGTCCTTTATCCAGTTGGGGAACTTCTCTATCTGCTGCTAGTTTGTTCACGGCTTTTACCATGAAAAGTGTTAGATTTTGCCAAGTTTTTCTTTTTTTAACAATCTATTGAGATTTTTCAATGATTTTTCCCCTTTAGTTTGCTAATGTGGCAAATGTGATTTATTTTCAAATGTTAAACCAAGCTTGAATTTCTTAGATAAAGTAAACCCCTGTTGGAATCCCAACTAGATTTGTGTTGCCCCATCAAAGGGACCAGGAAGGGCTGAGGAGCCTCTTCCTCAGAAGGCTGGGCACTGGCTCTGCGGGGAAATTTTCTCTGAGACCCTGAAATATGCAGGCCCTTCTCAGAGGTCTGAAGACCAACTCCTCAGGATTAATTCTCTGGGCAACTGGTTTCTGGTAACCCCACCTCTTCCTCCTCTCCTCCCAGCCCTAGGGCTCATGGTGAAATGGAGCAGGACCCTGTGGTCCTTGATGCCCACCCCCATGAGGCCCCTGCCACCGATCATGTTCTCTGCCTGCCTTTTTCCCGTGGAAAACTTTAGTCAAAGAGTAAGTTTAATCAGAAAAGTGAGAAATGCTGAAACAAAGGAAAACAGTCTAAGGAGACTAAATAATAATGTGATCATTAAACATAGCCAAGGAAGGACCTTTAGTACTTTCTCAAGGGCTATAGATGATATTCTGAGGCATATCTTCTGAGCTGTCTTATCAGTTCTAAAACTCCAGGTAGAAAAGTTAACTACAGGATGACCAGACTGTATCCAGGACATGAGCTGCCACAGTTCTGAGACCTGACCACAAAGAAATGGGAACAAATGCACCCTGGAACTGAAGATTAACTGTACCTAAAACAACCCACATGATGTTGGTCAGACCACTGATGACCAGTTGAAGATGACTGTTAGAGATGACTGTGCTGTTTCTGCATGTAACCTCCCCCCTGCAACTCTGTCTATAAAAGCTCTCACCCCCTGCTTGTTGGAGGGTGGGAAGGGGGAAAGCTGGCCATTGGACAGAAGTCTGCCACCCTCCCCACCAGTTGTTGGCATCTGAAATAAAACAAACTTTCCTTTCCACCAACCTGGCCTGTTTACTGACTTTTGAGTGATGAGCAGCCAGACCCCCCATGCATATCTTTCAGTAACAATGGTACTTTCATAAAATCATGATTTCTCAGAATTGAAAATACCTTAGAGATCAGTTACTAAAACCTTCCAGCCAATGCATGAATCCTTGCTACAGTGTTTCTGTTAAATGGCCATCCATGCTAGTCTTAAAATCACTTGAGACATCGAACCCAGTAGCTCTTGCAAATACACAGAAGAAATCAAGAAGATTAAGAAGAGATGCTGTTATAGTGAGTGCTTTAGCTTTCCTGAGCAGTGCTAAGGCTATTATCCACAGTTTAATCTTAGTGTTTTTGTTTTTGTTTGCTGGGTTCTGTAAACTCTATGGACATACTCTCAGGGTTCCATGAATTTCTCATGGAAAAATATCTTTTAAAATTTATTTCTGTTGAAGTCTTAACAAGTAATGTAGATAATTATAGGTATATCTGAATCATTCAGTAGGATGATTTCCATGACCATAAAGAGCTTATGAGTAGCCACACATTTTCAACGCCTGTGTTCACTTTGTCACTTTGTTTGTGTTTATAATCTACTCGAGAGACTATTATTAGTTCCAAAAAAAGACCCTGGATCTAGGATGCCAGGTTGGAATTCAAGATCAGCAACTCACTCTATGTGTGACTTTGAGCAAATTATGTTGCCTATCTGTGCCTCAGTTTCCTCATGTGTAAAATGGAGATAATTAAAGTATCTCATTGAATTAATATATCAGATGAATTAATATATCAGAACAATACCTGACACATACTAAGTGCTATATAATGTTTGGTAGTACTGAAACCATGCAACTCAAACTAGGACTTGAATGCAAACACTGGGACTCAAACCCAGCCAAAACACAGAATACGGCTTCAACCCATGGTCTTCTAACTGAAATCATACTTGGCCTCAGGACTTTATGAAGCTCAGGTTCTTGATGTCTCACTGAAGAAAGAATTCAGTGAGAGACAAAATGATAGGCAAGAAGTGGATTTATTTAGAGAGGAAAAAATTGCACAGACAGTGGGCCATCTCGGAAGGCAAGAGTGGCACCAGGGTCAGTTTTTATATGGGTGGGTAGTTTCATAGGCTAATGAATGGGAAGAGTATTCTAGCTATTTTGGGGACAGGATCAGGATTTCTAGAAACTGGGCCACCACCCACTTTTTGACCCTTATGGTCGGCATTGAAACTGTCATGGCGTCTGTGGGTGTGTCACTTAGCTTGCTGATGTGTTGCAATGAGAGTATCCCAAGGCTCAAGTTCTAATGGAAGTGGATTTATCTGCCATCTCATAAGCCTTCCCTGGTGGCTCAGGCGGTAAATTGTCTGCCTGCAATACGGGAGACCCGGGGTTGATCCCTGGGTTGGGAAGATCACCTGGGGAAGGAAATGGCAACCCACTCCAGTACTCTTGCCTGGAAAATTCCATGGACTGAGGAGCCTGGTAGGCTACAGTCCATGGGGTCAGAAAGACTCTGACATGACTGAGCAATTCGTTCACTATCCGCAATCTTAGACCTATTTGGTTCCAGTAAGTTTATGTCCTGTCCTTGGGCTACGTTATTCTTTTAAAGGTTGTACCCTGCCTACTCCTGTTCTGTTTCAGTATCACTAGATAGTATTAGCTTACTTCAGTTCAGTTCAGTTCAGTTCAGTCGCTCAGTTGTGTCCGACTCTCTGCGACCCCATGAATCGCAGCACGCCAGGCCTCCCTGTCCATCACCATCTCCCAGAGTTCACCCAGACTCACGTCCATCGAGTCCGTGATGCCATCCAGCCATCTCATCCTGGGTCATCCCCTTCTTCTCCTGCCCCCAATCTCTCCCAGCATCAGAGTCTTTTCCAATGAGTCAACTCTTCGCATGAGGTGTCCAAAGTACTGGAGCTTCAGCTTCAGCACCGTTCCTTCCAAAGTAATCCCAGGATTGATCTCCTTCAGAATGGACTGGTTGGATCTCCTTGAAGTCCAAGGGACTCTCAAGAGTCTTCTCCAACACCACAGTTCAAAAGCATCAATTCTTCGGCGCTCAGCCTTCTTCACAGTCCAACTCTCACATCCATACATGACCACAGGAAAAACCATAGCCTTGACTAGATGGACCTTAGTCGGCAAAGTAATGTCTCTGCTTTTGAATATGCTGTCTAGGTTGGTCATAACTTTTCTTCCAAGGAGTAAGCGTCTTTTAATTTCATGGCTGCAGTCACCATCTGCAGTGATTTTGGAGCCCAAAAAAATAAAGTCTGACACTGTTTCCACTGTTTCCACATCTATTTCCCATTAAGTGATGG
>SJYQ01001402.1:92778-175795 GCA_006410935.1 Redunca redunca | reverse complement strand
AGGCAGGTCAGGTGGTCTGGTATTCCCATTTCTTTCAGAATTTTCCACAGTTTATTGTGATCCACACAGTCAAAGGCTTTGGCATAGTCAATAAAGCAAAAATAGATGTTTTTCTGGAACTCTCTTGCTTTTTCCATGATCCAGAGGAGGTTGGCAATTTGATCTCTGGTTCCTCTGCTTTTTCTAAAACCAGCTTGAACATCAGGGAGTTCACAGTTCACATATTGCTGAAGCCCAGCTTGGAGAATTTTGAGCATTACTTTACTAGCATGTGAGATGAGTGCAATTGTGCGGTAGTTTGAGCATTCTTTGGTATTGCCTTTCTTTGGAATTGAAATGGAAACTGACCTTTTCCAGTCCTGTGGCCACTGCTGAGTTTTCCAAAGTTGCTGGCATATTGAGTGCAGCACTTTCACAGCATCATCCTTCAGGATTTGAAATGGCTCAACTGGAATTCCATCACCTCCACTAGCTTTGTTCACAGTGATGCTTTCTAAGGCCCACTTGACTTCACATTCCAAGATGTCTGGCTCTAGATTAGGGATCACATCATCATGATTGTCTGGGTCGTGAAGATCTTTTCTGTACAGTCTTCCATGTATTCTTGCCACCTCTTCTTAATATCTTCTGCTTCTGTTAGGTCCATACCATTTCTGTCCTTTATTGAGCCCATCTTTGCATGAAATGTTCCCTTACTTATTGACAGCTATTAACAAAGTGACAAACTTGCCTCCAGTCACAGAAAGTAGGAGAGCTCTGAGATGAAAACCTGTGACTACAGCCCCTGCCCAAGAATTCTGGAATGCAAGCCTTACTGGAATGGCAAAACCAGAAGGGCTCTCTGAGTACTTCTTGGCTTCTGATCCACAGAGGAACAGGGCCTGCAGGCTCAGTTACTGTTAATTTTATGTGTCAATTAGAAAACTGAGCTTTGGAATGCCCAGATTAGTTAGTTACATGTGATTCTTGGGTGGGTTTGTGAGGATGTTTCCAGAAGAGATTGGCATTTGAATTGGTGGGCTGAGTAAAGTAGATGGCCCTTCCCAGTATGGTTGCCTGTGGGCTAAATCACTTCAGTAGTTTCTGACTCTGCAACCCTGCGGACTGTAGCCCACCAGGCTCCTCTGTCCATGGGATTCTCCAGGCAAGAATACTGGAATGGGCTGCCATGCCCTCCTCCAGGGGATCTTCCCAACACAGGGATTAAACCTGTGTTCTTATGTTTCTCACATCAGCAAGCAGTTTCTTTATCACTAGTGTATCATCTAATCCACCTATAGCCTGAATGAAAAAAGAAAAAAAAGGCAGAGGAAAGTTGAATTGATTCAGACCTGGGGGGATCCATCTTCTTCTGCCTTCACTGATGCTGGTTCTCAGGCTTTGAGACCCAGAGAGGCTCTTGTGCCTTCTAACTACACTAACAGCTTTCCTAGGGTTCTAGCTTGCAGCCTTATCCTTCACAATGGAGAGAGCCAATACTGTCACCTGAAAACCAGGTTTTTGAGTTGAGTGAGTGTTGGTGAGTGTTGAGCCAAAACACAATCAAACCAAGGAGAGAATTAAGCATTTATTATTACTTGCACCAAGTAAGGAGAACACCAGGGCTCTTTCCCAAAGTAATATCTCCCTGAACTACAAAACTGGGGAAGTTTTAAGCTAAGAGTACATGTATATTCATGAAGGGGCTTGGGCGGTTGACAGAGTCCAAGGGCATTAGTGATAAAGACCTCACCTGCCAATTCAGGAGACGTAAGAGACATCTTAGCCATCTGCAGCTGACAGTTCTAGCTGCAGCTCAAGCTGAAGAAGCATTTCTACCAGGAGTGTCTTTCTTTCCTTAACCCAACCATGTTAAGGAAGAACTGCTGCCATTTATTTTCATAAGTGGTTCGTGACCTCAAAAAGTTATAGATGCCAATGTGCTTGGGATAAATAGGCTTTTCCTTCTGCAGTTTACATGTCATTTTCTTCTAGGAAGCGGAGGCTTCCATGTCTTAGTGCTGGGAGAATCCTTTTCTCCTGGAATAGAGTAGCAGAAAGCACAGGGACCAATGCCTTCCTTTCTCTCCACCTGTTTTTGCATTTTATTTGTTCTTCTCCACTAGAAAGCTACACACTAAACTTGTAGTCCTTAAACATTCACATGACAAGTTAGAGTTAAAGCGCCCCTCAATCCTTGATTTTCAGGAAGCCCGGTCCCCAAATACAGAGACCACTTTTGTGAAAATATCCATTCCCTCCTCCTTTGCAGGGTTCCCTAGGGTCTCCCAGAGACTGAGAGCCTGTTTCCTCTATGTCTTGGCTCTTCTGACTTCCTTTACAATGTAGGATAAGGCCACTTAATATTTCTCCCAGTGGTTTCACCATACTGTAAGGTCAGATGTGGTTTTTGTGGAGTGCAGTTAATGTAAATATTTTAAAGTTATTGATAGTTTAGCAAACTTTCTTTCAGCTTTACAGCTAATTTTAGGTAATGTCATGTAAATTCAAGTTCAGGAAAAAATTTATCAAGCTGTAATATTTGGAAGGATTTTTTTGGTGGTGGGGGTGGGGGGGCGGTTCTGTGGGACATATGGGAATCTTAGTTCCCTGACCAGGGATGGAACCTGTGGAGTCTTAACCACTGAATAGTCTCTGGAAGGAGTTTTCACAGGCCAGCTTTTAGCTCCATACATTCCAAACCTTGTGTCCACATATTCTTTCCTGCTGAATGATACAGGAAACATTCATATCACAATGTGTCCTCTGACCTCGAACCTTCAGGTCAGGACACAAGTCGGCACAGAGGTCATAGGATTATTCCTGGAAGTTATCTCTGAACCAGAATGGCTAATCATAATGTAACTGTATAGGGAAGTGACCTTGGTCTGTGGGAATGTATGCGACCAGTCCCAAGTTCATTGTATCCCCCATGGTTCATTTTTGTTTAGTGTTCATAGTGTCTTTAAAGGTCCTTGAGTATTTCTTGATTTTACTTCCTAGATTGCTGAGATAGATCATTCATTATTTAATTGTTATTTAAATAATGAATCCTTGCTGTCTCTCTTTTTTAGAGTGTTGCCCATGGGAGAAACAATGATTTGAAGGGTCTTGCACTTATGACTTTCAACTTGGGACTTCAATGTAAAACAAAAGTTTGCTATCTCTGACCATGACACCTTAATATTTATGGTACATCTTTCCTGGCTGGTTAGTAATTTAGACCTCAGGTATCTCATTTTCAGCTCTTGAAGAGGTGATTGGGCTTCTCTTTGAAGTGCCCCTCATGACCCCCTGAAGTGAATTTCATGTACAACACGTTGCCTATAAGGGTCTAGTGATCTCAAACAGAGTCTCCATATTTGATGACAATCTAGACCTCTGCTGTCAAGTGATGTTTTTACAAATAGACCAAAAATACTTTTACTTGTATGGTCTCATGCACTACATCATTCCCTAAAGGATGTGAGACACTAGATGATTATAAGCTTTTTATATTGCCCTCTAACAAACAGAAAAAACAAACAAACAAACCTAGAACAAAAAGTGAAAAATAAAACTCAGAAGGAAAGGAAGTGGTATAGAATGCTCAGAGGGCAAAGCTTATACCTAGAAAAGCAAAAATGCAAATGTGATGACCATATCTGGGTTAGCAAATGAACACTGAGCTTCTTTGTAGAAAATGTAAAAAGGAAAACCTGATTAGTTATAAAATACACACTGTTGAGGAGATCAAACCATCACTATTTTGCAGAAACTCGGTTTTTCCTGGTTCTGAAATGCGGCCCAGAATATATTTCATTCACTGTTGAAATCCCAGAGTGGTGCCTGGTACTTAGTAAACAGTCATTAAATATTTCTTAAGAAATGAATAAACAGATGAATGAAGTCAATGTTTGCTTTCTCTAATAAGTTTAAAATTATTCAAAGGCCTATATTGTACCTCATTCATCTTTATATTCTCCCAAACACTTACTATGATTCATTCTTTCATTCAACAAACAATTATTGAGGGACTGTTATGTGCCAGGCATTGTTCTAAGCTCTAGGAATGTGATAGTAAACAAAACATTCTAATGAAGAAACAAACAAAAACTGAGACAATTTGTATACATATGTATGTATTTATATTCACATAGTATGTTAGATAGTGAGTGATTCTTTAATGTAGTGATCACATGTTTAAATTCCATATGATTTCCAAGAGAAGCCCCCTTCCTCAGAAAACCCTGGAGGGTCTTCTAACCAAGAAGACCATCAAAACTGTGATGTAATAACAGGGTCTGTGGAATGGCTTCACTGGAGGCCTTAGAATAGTCCCTGGATTTTGTGCTTTTCAATAGTGACAGGGAGGTCTTTTGAAAATCCTAAATCAGAAGACTGTGGTGTGGGAGACCTTGGAGGCCAGAAGCTGATTTGGGAAACCCCATCCCTCTCAAATCAGTGAGAGCCTAAACTGAGGCCATCTTTAGAAACAGAATTTCCTCAGGACCCATTTATAGCTCTGAGCCATTCTGCTTCCTACTAAGGGAACTCCCAGGCTGGGGCCCCTCCACCTAGCCAAATGCCCCTGGTCAAACACGGTCACTGGCCCCTGAAGAATGTTCCCCTCACTTCTCCTTTGGCTCTCCTTCTGCACAGGGACTGTTCCAGCATCCCTGTTATCTGTGGCGCCAAGAAGACTAAGAGTCCCGTGACAGCAGGGGCCAGTGGGGCAGGCACTGGAGGCTGCCTGACGGCCAGGGCCCATTAACCTCCTCTTCCAGCTCATTGTTTTACAAGTGGTCATCGCCACCTCGCCGCCCAGTCAGAAGCTAGTAGCAGCTTTATAGCCTACTTACAGAAAATGGCTCAGCACTTAGGCATTTTCTGGTGCCCCAGGGTTCAAAGTGAAATTAATTTCCATTACCTCCCATAATAAATCACCTCACCCAACACATGTATGAAATTCCATTCAGGAGACTCAAGTCATTCTGGGACTCCACAGAAAAGCATACACACTTCAACTTGCACTTACTTAATTTCTCTGCTTTGGGGAGAGCTGATGGGGCCCTACCAAACAATTCAGTTCCAAGAGAGCCAATGGAATGTGAAACAGTCCTAAAACACAAACTGGGACGTGGCCCGATGATCCCAGGTTTGTGGAGAGAAGGGGGAGTTCTTTCTCTCCTGCAACACTCTTTGGTCCCTGTCCTCTCTCTCTGTCTTCTTTTTTTTTTTTTTTTTTAATCACAGCACAGATGCATGGAAGCTGATAAAGCAATCAGGACAGTCGTGGCCCTCTGGGTTTGACATCATAATCTGGATCTGGTTGGAAATGCTTGGCGGCCTTTGGGGGCACATGTGTGGCTACTCATTCTAATTTTCAATCTTTTTTCGAAAAGAAACCGCCGAGTGATCACAAATGCAGTGTACAGTGGATAATGAAGAAAGTAAATAGAAAGGTTTGGCATCATCGAGACAAATTCATAGAGGCTGAAGGGACGGTGAGCATGACTCAGTAGGCGAATCATGTCTAAGGAATTTAAGGCAGAAAGGCAAAGGGAGAGGGAAGGAGAGAGGCCCAGAATCTAGGGGCTGAAAGGGTTGTACACAGCCCTGAGTCCAAGCAATCACATAGGACATTATAAAAGTAACTAACACTATATGTTTGGCCCTGGCTATGACTAAGGATTACCTGTAATGATTGTACAAATTAAACCCCTCGGAAATCCTATTATTCTGGTACTCTTTCCATTGGGATCACAGGTAAAAGAAGCAGACAAATCTTCCAAGCAAGGAGGCAGGGGCTGGACATAGTTACTAGAAGGAAGAGAAAGGGTACTGGTCAGACAAAAACAGCCCATCTTCACCTCAGTTTCTCTCTACATAACACTTTGCATTTGCAGAAGTGTGTCAGTTCTACAAATTTAAAAATTTGTTTTTAAAAATTAGAAAAGAAAGAAAACCTACCTCATAGGGTTTTATCTATTTTTATCCTCATAAGGTTTACAAGTGAGAAAACAAAGACTCAGTGAAACAAGGAGAATTACCCTAAATCATGTCATCAAGAAGTGATGGAGTCAGGTTTGGAACCCAGGTCTTCCCAAATCCAGAAATTAAGTTCTTAGTATCATACTGTTTAGTTGTAACTCAGTGAGTTGGAAGCCCAACTGGGACTTTAAGCTGCAGCTGGAACTGATGTTTTTCTCACAGAAATGGATGGGTGAATGAAATGATAGGGAGGGAGGTAAGTAGACAGATGATAGATAGATAGACTTCTTATAATTTCTTTCTGATGACATAAGTAACACTATCTTACTATAAATACTCAAGGACTATAGATATAGGAACTGAGAGCACCTTATAAGCAAGCCCACTAAAAAAAAAATGCTACTGTTAGATATAGTCCTTTGATTTCTTCTATTTTTATACCACAAATTATACCAACATATTTTTGAAAACAGAAGCACCTTTCCCTTAATTTTGCTGGGAACCTAAAACTGCTCTAAAAATCATCTACTTTTAAAACTGAAAGCATCGTATACATATCATTCTGCAACTTTTTTCTACATACATTTTTTAGTTTGACATCAACCATTTTACACAATTTTAATTAACTGGTTTGTTGTAATGAACATCAGGTCTCAATTTACTGCTAGTACTCTTCCCATTAATGTGGTGGGTCTAAATCTTTAGCAGGCATGAGCATCATTTGGGGAGCTTATGGAAATGCATATTCATAAACACCAAGGCTAGAGATTCTTATTCAAAAGGTCCAGAGCATAACTCAGGAATTAAGATTTTTTTTTCTGAACACAATTTCTTCTTCCAAGGGTCTATAGATGCAAGTGATTTTGAGAAATATTTTGCGAAAAAAAAAAAAGTTCAGTTTTTGTATCTTGACAATATAGTCTTTGCATCCCAACATTCAGACTTAAGAAACACCACCCAATTAATTAATTGGCTAGAGTGATACAAACTTGAATTGTGACTCTGAAATATAAATGCTGTTTGAGATCCAAATGGACATGCCTCTGTCTTTCTCATCCCTGAACCTGGCTCCAGTCTTTCATTTTTAAAACTATATGGGCTCTAGGAAAGCCCATGGTACAGAGAAAAGAGTTCCCAGCTCTCCTCTAACTTGCTCGACAACCTGAGACAAATCACCTAGTTCCCAGGCCTCGTGGGTGCATCTGTATAGCCCAGTGATCTCTAAGGCCCCTAGAGGCAGCGTGCTTCCCTGAGCCCCATCCCCACCCGGGTGAGGGAGAATTCTGGGACTGGAGAAAAGGCGGCTTCCCTTGTGAGAAGCCTATATGGGCTTCATTCATTCAGTGTCCCATTTATCCAAAGGCCTCATCTACTCAGAAGTCAGTGTTTCTCAGCCCGTGAATTTGACCCTCCCAGCCAGGAAAATGATGGAACCTGCCAAGGTGGACATGCACCCGCTCCAAGTGGAAACCACGCACTCTAACCATCTGTTTGAAACATTTAGTGATTAGATCTTTTCTATTGCACAGCACTCTGCACACATACACATGCGCCCACATGCACAACACAATCTGCCAACCAACACAGCCATTTTATGAGGGGAAAGGTCAGAGAGCACCATCCCAGTTTTGCCTACAAGAAAACAGAGGCACAGGGACATCACGCGGCTGGAACACCATCACCAGGTCAGGCACTCGTTGGGACCCAGGTCTGCTGAGCTCTGGTCTGAGGCTGTTTGCACCAATGTTAACAAGCCTCCAGGGTGCACACATTCAAATCTGTTTCAGATGTATTATATTACTTGGTCTTCACAATGGCCTTAAGAAATAGGTACAGGTATCCCTTCCCACCACCAGCTTTTTGTAAGTTCACTTTATGCCATTTCACATTCACAAAAAACTTATACTAGTACCTGTTTTTGCTAACTGAAAGAAATCTGTAGAACATTTTTTGCTTTTAGGGAAAAAAAAAGGCAAAAAGCAAAAATTGTAATCATCCTTTGTCCTGCAGTGAGCTGTTAACAGAGGGCATCACACATCCCAAGCAGGGAGACTGGCCCTACCAAGCTCTTTCCCCAGGAACCACACTCAGCATCTCAGCATCAAGCTGCCATATCTTTGAACCACATCTATGAGCATCTGTGCTTGTCTCTACTTACTCTGTGCGTCCATTAACAAGATATGTCCTTAGGTAATTGCTTCTTTGCTTTACTCCATTTCTACTTATGAAAGATTTCATAGGAAAGCTCTACTTTTGGATAGCGGGGAAATCTGTATTATCACTTTATAAACAAACCCAGTGCTCTATGAGACTTAGTATTTCCCCTGGGCAGGGTTTACATCACACGTGTCAGTGTACTCACCCAAAGTTACCTAGATTGAAGGTGGCAGGATTGGGGCCACAGGCAGATCATTTCTCAGTTCAGCACAGTCTTATGGAGCCCCTTTGCGGAAACAGGAAGGCTCTACCTGTGGTGCAAAGCCAACAGCCACCTGTGCCATGGGCTCTGGGGAGGGGAGGACCTGCACAATGAGGAGCAGATGAAGCCCTGGGTGCACTGACCGCCTCCTCTGTGCAGGGGCTTTACTTCCCTTACCGCATAAACGCTGTCAGAATTGATGCCCTCGATCTCCTGATGTAATGGATTCATCCAGTTTTTATATTTTAACTTAAGCGAGAGGACTCATACATTTCCCTCTTGTCAAGATCTGGGGTTAGGATAACGTATCAAGGATGACTATTGGGGAAAAGCAGCAATAACATTTCATCTGAATTCCAAGATCCAGGCTGGAGGGAAGAATTCCTTGAGACTGGCTGGAGATGGGCCTCAGTTCACACTAAATGCTATTCAGTTCATATATCTTCCTGTGGCAGATGCTATATGAAGCACTGACAACATGAAAATGAGGAAGACTGTTCCTGCCCTCTGTCTAAAAGGGGAGATGGTTGGGAAGAAATGGAGGCAGCATGTCCTGTGGGCTCTGGAGTCAGACAGCCTGGGTGGAATCCTTGTTCCAGCCTTGACTGTGTAACCTGGGGCAAATTTCTGAAACTTAGTTGTTTCACTGGTAAAGGGAGAGATATGATTTTAGTCCTACCTTATGGATTATTTTTGCATATATTGAATGATTTAATACATGTTAAGAGGGACTTCTCTGGTTAAGTCCAGTGATTAAGATTCCATGCTTCCACTGGAGGGGGTATGGGTTCGATCCCTGATCAGGGAACTAAGTTTCCACATGCTGCACGGTGTAGCCAAAAAATAAATAAAAATAAAATAGAATGTAGGAAAACCTCCCAGCAGAAGTAATAGCAGAATCAAAAGAATTTTTTTAAAAAGATGGTGACTGATGAGTTTATGGAACTGTAAGTAGGCAACAGTGACTGGAAAGAAGGAGGGGTAACGAGAGATGATATGAGATGACAATGACAATAAATAATATCACTTAAAGAAGTACACGTGAAGTGCTTAGAACAATCCTTAGCAAGAAGTAAGTGTCACCATGAAAAAGTACAGGGACAGAAACATTAATAAACTCTTCACACAGAGGAGGGAATGGTGATTCCTTTGCAGAGCAGTGGGAGTCAGGGATGGCATCATGGATTTGGAAGAATGATTAGGATTTTCCATGAGAGATGGCAAAGGTAGGGCAGGTAGTACTAAAATACTGCTTCTCAGAAAAACAGCTACCATCTACTGAGTGCCTACTGTTTGCAGGTCCTGTGCTAGTGTGCTTGACATGAGTTCTCTCCCCGAATCCTCTCAAAAGTGTGTGTACTCAGTCACTGATTTGTGTCTGCCTCTTTGTGATCGCATGGACTATAGCCTGCCTGGCTCCTCTGTCCTTGAAATTTTCCAGGCAAGAATACTGGAGCGAGTTGCCATTTCCTACTCTGGGATCTTCCCAACCCAGGGATCAAATCTGTGTCTCTTGTGCCTCCTGCCTTGGCAGGCAGATTCTTTACCACTGAGCCACCTGGGAAGCCCCCATTTAATCCTCTCAATAGTGATTCCATGAGATTGGCACCATTATTACTATTATGGAACAGATGATAAAATAAGAGACCCAGAGAGGTTCAGTAACTCACCAAGGCCATACAGCTAGTGCATGATAGAAGACAGACTTGAATTAATGATGTTTGATGTCAGAATAAACATTTTAAGCCATCAAGCTACATTTTAGTGGTTCTCTATCTCACCCACAATCACTGAGGGCAATTTTCCTCACTTCAACATTGGACACTTCAGAACCACTCATTCATAGAGCTTGCCCATCAGTCCATCTCTCCTGGCCCAGGCTGTCTCATCGGCTGCCAGCCACCGTGCAGAGAGTGCTGGGGCTGCAGGGGCCACCTATTGAAAGTGGGAGATTTCAGAGGTCAAGACAGAGAAGAATAGAAAGGGAACTGCCAGGCTAGCCTTCCAACTTTTCTCCCAGCCCCTGCTACAGGCACCACCCACCCTCTGCCCTTTCTCTGAATGACCCTGTGATGCCTGATGAAATTAAACCTGCTTCAGCAGGAGCGAGCTATGAGCGTCTGGTTCCCTGGCACTTTTAGTCTAATTGCTGCCCAATGAATATAATAGCTCCCCGACTATCTTTTCAACAACATGGGTTTCTGAAGCCATTCGGAGAGGGCTGAACACCAATAACACTCACCCTCCTGTCTGAGGGCTGAAATTCAATATCAGCCAGGCGATCCTGTTTTACTACTTGGCTTTCATCTCAGCAAGCTCCCTCAGTCTCAGGTTAACTGTCCAGTTGCTAGACAGGAGCAATCTGTGACACCCCTCCCCCCGCCAATCTCTCTCCCGTTTCTCACATCCCAGGGCTGCTAAACTCAAGTAGGGGCCCAGGATTACTTTTCAAGTGGAGAAGAGGCAGACACCACTGGAAGTCCATTCTGGTGAGCCGGCTAGTTGCTGACCTTGAAGAAGCAACTGCTTGAAATTGTGCTAAGCTCGAGTGTGGAGGCCAGACAGAGCCTTGGAAAACTAGTCAGACCTGCTATTGCAGTTGGAGAGTGTGGATGAGATGTTGGAACAAGCCTGCAGGGAGCTCTTGTCTTCACCCTCGGGCAGGCAAGGAGTCAAGAGACACCCCGCTCCTGATAACTAAATCTTTGATACCTCAGTGCTTCGGTTGTCTATTGTGGGGGAACAAAACATCCCACCTCCAAACTGTGTGGGTTAAAATAATAGTTATTTTGTTACCTTTTTCATTTCTGGAATCCATTGGGAAGTTCATCTGCTGTTCTGCAGCTATTGGCTGGGGCTAAAATCATCTGGAATATCCCAGATGGCTCCTATATCTGGCACCTTGGCAGGGGCAGCTCCCTTGGGACCCCAAGGCAGGCAGGCCTGGCTCCTCAGATAGTCTCAGGGCTTCTTCTGTTCTACACGGAGCCTCCACGTGACCTCTTCCACTGGGGGAACTGGACTTCTTATGTGATGGCCCAGGAATCCTCAAAGTAGAAGCTGTCAGTGTTTAAAGTTTAGGCTCAGAACTGGCACGGGGTCACTTTTTCTGCATTCACTGGTTATAGTCACAGGGCTAGCCCTTATTCAGGGAGGGACTTCACAAGAGTCTGAATACTGCTCAGTGGAAGCCATCTTTGGAGAGTAACTATTACATTCAGAGTAACTAACATTCAGAGAGTAACTATTACACTCAGTTATGCATTCACTGCTCTACACAAGCGTGAATCCCGTTCTCTTATATAAGCATGCTTTCGGCTAAGAGAAGTATCGTTTGTTTTGTGCTTCACTTAGGTGAGGCATTATGGTAAACAGCTTATATCATTGTCTTTTTTTGCCTACAAAAACTCATAGAGCTAGGTATTAGTACCACCAAATGAATAAACTCTCCAAAGTTTGGAGAGGTTGAATAAATTGCCCAAATTATCCATCTCATTTGTGTGTATCTCCAAGGTTTTTAGCAAAGCTGTCTCTCAGAAGAGCTGGCAACTAGTTTCTCTGCTTGACTTTTGCTCTTCCTACTTCTTTGGACAGTGCTGATATTTTGCCAGGTGATACAGCCTGAGAGTCGCCATTTATTCTTTCTGAACTTTTCAGTGAAGAAGACTTTCATGCAAGCTCCACGCTCTGCCCATCACTTCTGGAACCTGTCTGTGGTCCTTCCCCACTTGCTGAATAGTAGTGGTAGTTTTTTTGTTTTGTTTTGTTTTTTTTTAGTAGTAGTAGATTTTTATCCTCTCCTCTGGGTCTCTCATGTGAGACTTCCTACTTCTTCCCCACAGCAGAAGTTTAGAGAAAAAGGATTCTGGCCATTTTGGTTTTGGTTAACTGGATGAGTGGAGATCTAGTTCAAATAAAGAATCAAAACGAATCAGTATTAGCTAAGAGTTTCACATCATTGCTGCTTCTTTGTAATCTTAAACTCTAAGAGATATTTACATAAACACATAAATGTAAGCATGTATTAAGCGTATTTTGTCCTGGAGAAGGAAATGGCAACCCACTCCAGTATTCTTGCCTAGAGAATCCCGTGGACAGAGGAGCCTGGTGGGCTGCTGTCCGTGGATTTGCACAGAGTCGGACACGACTGAAGTGACTTAGCATGCATGCATGCATTGGAGAAGGAAATGGCAACCCATTCCAGTATTCTTGCCTTAAGAATCCCAGGGACAGAGGAGCCTGGTGGCCTGGCGTCTATGGGGTTGCACAGAGTCAGACACGACTGAAGTGACTTAGCAGCAGCAGCAACTGAGGATATAAGAAAATATGATAAACATAACCCACAACCCAGTTGGTAAAGACATTGTTGTTGTTCAGTCACTAAGTCTTGTCTGACTCTCTGCAACCCCGTGCTTCCTTGTTTTTCACTATCTCCCAGAGTTTGCTCAAATTCATGTCCATTAACTCAGTGATGCCATCCAACCATCTCACTCTCTGACCCCCTCTTCGCTTCTTGCCCTCAGTCTTTCCTAGCATCAAGGGCTTTCCAATAAGTTGGTTCTTCATATAAAGTGGCCAAAGTATTAGAGCTTTAGCTTCAGTATCAGTCCTTCCAATGAATATTCAGGGTTGATTTCCTTTAGGATTGATTGGCTTGATCTCCTTGCAGTCCAAGGGACTCTAAAGAGTCTTCTCTAGCACCACAGTTTGAAAGCATCAATTCTTCAGCACTCAGCCCTCTTTATGTAAAGAGGTTCAGTACAGTCAGTTCATTTCAGTTCAGTCGCTCAGTCGTGTCCGACTCTTTGCAACCCCATGAATCGCAGCACACCAGGCCTCCCTGTCTATCACCATCTCCCAGAGTTCACTCAGACTCACGTCCATCGAGTCTGTGATGCCATCCAGCCATCTCATCCTCTGTCGTCCCCTTCTCCTCCTGCCCCCAATCCCTCCCAGCATCAGAGTCTTTTCCAATGAATCAACTCTTTGCATGAGGTGGCCAAAGTACTGGAGTTTCAGCTTCAGCATCAGTCCTTCCAAAGAAATCCCAGGGTTGATCTCCTTCAGAATGGACTGGTTGGATGGGAACCCTCCACAGTATTATGGAGGGATACAGGATGAGTTTGTAGCCCTGTGAGTCAGTCAGGGTAGGCCAGGTTGTGCTGTAGCAACAAACAATATGCCAGTTTCAATAGCTTAAGACAACATGGGTTTATTTCTCACTTATGCTAAGGACCATCACAGGTTGGCAGGGGATCCAAGCTAATGGGGCAAATAGCAATGGCAGAGGGATTCTAGCTCAGGAGGATTTCAACTGCCCATGGAAGGCTATATCCTAGGAGTGACACGTGTCACTTCTGGTCACAACTCATTAGCCAAATCCAGTCACAGCTCCTCCCAAACAGAAGGGATGCAGGACACTCAGTACTCTGATTGCATAGGAAAGGGTGTTTAAGAGTAAGAGGTAGTGAAGTAGAGAGTGAAGTATGAGAATCTTGAGCAGGAACAAAAGCTTGGGGGCAAAGGAGAGAATATTATTCAGGAAGACAAGCTAGGAGAATGAAGGATGGAGAAGAAAAAGAGGATCCTTCATCACCACTGCAGGATTTAAAACATCTCATAGGTATTTCCCATATGAAAGATGCAGCCATTCAATTTGTGGCCACAGATGTGTTCAGAAATAAGAAACGCTGCAGTACTCCCATTGTCTGGCTGTAACATTCAAAACATCCAGCTACAAGGACAAAGTTTAAAAAAAGAAAATGGCATCTTTTCATTCCAGAATTGTCCTCAGTGAAGTTTAATGAAGTATTTCAGTGCATGGGGAAGATGTTTATCTTTGTGCTATTTAAAGGAGTGAAAGGTAAAGTAACACAGAGATACTATTTTACATTCATTAAATCATCAGGAAGAAAACATCGGCAGAAACAGTTAGGCCTATGGAGATTGTGGGTATAGGTAACGCTTATGGATATAGTGGTGGAGAAGGCAATGGCAACCCACTCCAGTACTCTTGCCTGGAGAATCCAAGGAACAGCAGAGCCTGGTGGGCTGCCGTCTATGGGGTGGCACAATGTTGGACACGACTGAAGTGACTTAGCAGCAGCATGGATATAGTGGAAAAGCAGTTTGCTAGAATCTTTAGTAAGCACTGTGGCATTCCGTATTTTGGTAGATTGAATGACTGATCTCAACTTTTTATCTCTTCCCTCGGCCTCTCTCTGGAGGCAGAGTGCATTTCCCTGCCCTTGATTTAAGACTCAGCCACATGTCTTGTCTTGACTAATGGGTATTAGTAAGCATGACACAAATAAGGGCCAGAAATGTGCGTGTGTGATTGGGTGTGACCTGTAAGGCTTTTACCATCTTCAGAAGACCATGCCTGGGTCAACCTGCTATTGGAAGGAGGATGAGAGACACATAGGGTCAGGCTTGTTGGACCAACCTTACATGTGTTGATCAGCAGATCCATGAGACTGAATGTTAAATTATTGGGTTTTGGAGTGTTTTTACACAGTATGTTTGACCTACTAGCCGACCAATACCCATATCAAGCATCATTAGCAACGTTAGTATTCTTCAATTCTCCAAATACACTTTGAGAGCTTATTTAGTTGAATTCACACTTGTATCAGTCAGCATGGGTAAGGTTATTCTGATGTGCCGCAGGTGGCTTAACTTAACCACAAAGCATTTCTCACTCATGCAAACCAAATCTGGGAAACCATTCACAATGTGTATTCAGTGGTAGGTGTTTTGAACCTGAGTAATGTCTGCCCATAGTCTACAGTGGAGTAGTGAGAGAGAAACAGGACAGCGGCGTAGACAGCCAGGTGAGCAGATCACCACCAGTAATCAGAGGGCTATCGAGCATCAAATCATTCTCTTTTGGCACAGCTATTTCTCTTCTGTATATTTAGATTTTGTAAATAATCTAAATAAAATAATAATAATCTAAATAAAAAAATTTTAACTTTGAGTTAATATGCTCTTTTTGCTTTTACCTGTAGTAGCAGATGAATTAGAGACAACCTGTATGTCCAACATGGGGGAATGGGTAAGTGTGGGTAAGGGTTGCATAAGATCATAAAAGGTATTATGGAATAATATGATGGAAAAGAGAGAAATAAACTTTCTAACAGTATGATTTTTAGTTATTTAAAATACTCAAGTAAGTGAACAAATTTTAGAAGGAAATATGATATATGGAAAAACATAGAGTGGAAGTTATTAATGAGATATTTTTTTCTTTAAAGAACTTTTAACCCCGTTTTTATGTTGTTGTCAAAATAAAAATAAAATGACTCATTAAATATCCTTCTGATGTTGCTTATCTGGGAAGCAACAAGTTAGAAAACACATTTGCAACGGAATGCTAGCCCACTGGAGAAATGAGATAGTGTCTATTTAAACATCTTAAGGGTATCAGATGCTAAGGTGTAGTAACTTGCAAACAATACCTGTAATTTGATGAATTGGTAACCAAATCCATCCACCTGAATCCAATCTTTTTTTTTCATCACAGACAAGACTGAAAACAAATAAGGTTTTAAGCTATCAATTCAAGTGAAACAGAATTTGATCTTCAATAAACCTTAAAACATTATCTGCACAAAAGGGAGACGGTTTGAGGCTCTGGAAAGAGGGGTGTCCCAACTGCTGAGACAACACTTCCCTCGGACTGAATCTAACAGGCACAGTGGCATTCTTACACACTGAACCCACACTCAGCTCTCCTCCCTTGTGCAGCCTTGTGGCCCCAGAGTAAGGCCTAGGTCTCTGTCTCCCAGATGTCACATCGACAAGCACATTTCTGCTACAGGTCAAAGTTCTGGAAATAATTTCAGGAAGATTCAACACTTTGGGATGCTATCGGGACATAACTCCTTAAACTCCCTGAAAGAGAATAAAAACTTCAACATACAGTTTTGGAAACTATAAATAGGTACATTTTCACCTCTGCCTGCAATGCAGGAGATCTCGGTTGGATCCCAAGGTTGGGAAGATCCCCTGGAGAAGGGAAAGGCTACCCACTCCAGTATGCTGGCCTGGAGAATTCCATGGACTGTATAGTCCATGGGGTCGCAAAAGAGTTGGACATGACCAAGTGACTCACTTTCACCTGCTATAGTTCCAAGAGAGTTTCTGTGAGGATTAGTTAAGGAATGTTTGTAAAGCAACTATTATAGTCTTTGCCATATAATAAGTTCTCAAATAATTAATTTATTTAGCAAATATTCTTCCTAATTCTCCTTTGTAAATCTTTTTTCAGGTAGATTAGCTCCAAATAGAAAGACAAGAAAGTAAAGTTTTTTTGGTGAGGCCCACAACAGCATTTCCTGATAACAAATAACAAACCCCATAAAAACCTTCCAGGGTTTTCTGCTTATTTGGTATTTCTTTTTTATAAGAATAAGATTGTGATCAGGATCTTAAACGATAACATTTCTGTGTTTATGTAAAACATCACCTAGCAATATCTTGACACCCTTGCTCATCCAATTCAAGAGCATGAAGGGTCGCAAATGGACAAAGGGGACAAAGGCTTTCATATCGGTACCTCAGGCCAGTTACTGTGCCAAGGCAGCTACACTAAGTCTCGTTTCATCTTCTAAGTAACATAAGGCTCGTTTTAAACATTTCATAGATGAGGAAACTTCCCAGGAATAATATTGTCAGTTCAGTTCAGTTCAGTCACTCAGTCATGTCCGACTCTTTGCGACCGCATGAATCACAGCACACCAGGCCTCCCTGTCCATCACCAGCTCCTGGAGTTCACTCAGACTCATGTCCATTGAGTCAGTGATGCCATCCAACCATCTCATCCTCTGTCGTCCCCTTCTCCTCCTGCCCCCAATCCCTCCCAGCGTCAGAATCTTTTCCAATGAGTCAACTCTGCATGAGGTGGCCAAAGTACTGGAGTTTCAGCTTTAGCATCATTCCTTCCAAAGAAATCTGAGGGCTGATCTCCTTTAGAATGGATTGGTTGGATCTCCTTGCAGTCCAAGGGACTCTCAAGAGTCTTCTCCAACACCACAGTTCAAAAGCATCAATTCTTCGGCACTCAGCTTTCTTCACAGTCCAACTCTCACATCCGTACACAACCACTGGAAAATACATAGCCTTGACTAGACGGACCTTTGTTGGCAAAGTAATGTCTCTGCTTTTCAACACGCTATCTAGGTTGGTCATAACTTTTCTTCCAAGGAGTAAGCATCTTTTAATTTCATGGCTGCAATCACCATCTGCAGTGATTTTGGAGCCCCCAAAAATAAAGTCTGACACTGTTTCTACTGTTTCCCCATCTATTTGCCATGAAGTGATGGGACCGGATGCCATGATCTTCACTTTCTGAATGTTGAGCTTTAAGCCAACTTTTTCACTCTCCACTTTCACTTTCATCAAGAGGCTTTTTAGTTCCTCTTCACTTTCTGCCATAAGGGTGGTGTCATCTGCATATCTGAGGTGATTGATATTTCTCCCAGCAATCTTGATTCCAGCTTGTGCTTCTTCTAGCCCAGCGTTTCTCATGGTGTACTCTGCATATAAGTTAAATAAGCAGGGTGACAATATACAGCCTTGACATACTTCTTTTCCTATTTGGAACTAGTCTGTTGTTCCATGTCCAGTTCTAACTGTTGCTTCCTGACCTGCATACAGGTTTCTCAAGAGGCAGGTCAGGTGGTCTGGTATTCCCATTTCTATCAGAATTTTCTACAGTTTATTGTGATCCACACAGTTAAAGGCTTTGGCATAGTCAATAATGCAGAAATAGATGTTTTTCTGGAACTCTTTTGCTTTCTTCACGATCCAGCGGATGTTGGCAATTTGATCTCTGGTTCCTCTGTCTTTTCTAAAACCAACTTGAACATCTGGAAGTTCACAGTTCATGTATTGCTGAAGCCTAGCTAGAAGAATTTTGAGCATTACTTTACTAGCGTGTGAGATGAGGGCAATTGTGCAGTAGTTTGAGCATTCTTTGGATAATAATGTAGTAATAATAGTAATGTAATAGATGGCAAAACAGAAATACAGGCCAACTCCAGGCCCACGCTCTATACCACATTTAATACTTCCTCAACATGCTTGGTTGGAGAAGGAAATGGCAACCCACTCCAGTGTTCTTGCCTGGAGAATCCCAGGGACGGGGGAGCCTGGTGGGCTGCCGTCTCTGGGGTCGCACAGAGTCGGACACGACTGAAGCGACTTAGCAGCAGCAGCAGCAGCAGCAACATGCTTGGTATCAGCAACTCACAAATCCCACAGCCCGAGTGTGCTACCCTTGCCCCTCCCAGAACCACTCTCTACCCTCCACCCCTCAGCTCTATGCTCAGGGAGCCTGGCTTTTTTGAACAGCATCACCAGGCTCCCCCACACCCTAGTTTCCATTTGGGTTTGGCCAGTGGGAGGCACCAACAGGAGACTGTGATAGGCAGGATAGGCGAGAGAACAGTGAGGTTGAGAGATTCATTCTAACATTCCCATTCCATTCGATCACTGGTTGGCAGTGGCCATGTTTCTCTACCGAAGCCATGACTTTTCACCTATGACCCTCTCCAACGTTATGGCTTTCTCCAGGTTCCAGTAGTTACCCCATTTTCTGCCTCTTTGGACCCAGGGGCAGTAATGACTTCTGGCCCCAGCTTATTAATAGAAGCAAGGTGCTTCACCGTCTTTTGCTGGCTTTCATCAATTCTGTTCAAACCTTTGTTTGAATCCTGTTCAGATCCCCTTGTGAAACCCTCCTGAATTGCCCCATTCCAGTGGCCATCTGTTTTTCATTGGACTCCAATTGCTACAGTTTGGGAAATAGAACCTAGAAAATAGGTAGGCAAAGTTATTTCCTTTAAAAGAAAATTAATGTACTTGGCACAGACCAGCCCTAAAAGGAGCCTTTCATATACTCAATGCAGAAAAATCTCTTTAATTTTTCTCCTTTTTATCTCTCCCTGAAGAGAGAGTTTATCTCCCATTCTCTTCCTGAACTGCCAAGGAGACAAGGTTATTTTATTCATTCAGGGTACTTCTGCTTTAAGTTTGCTATTTCTTCATCTGAAAGTTTGGAAAGTTCAATAAAGCCTGAGACCATAACAGATGCTAACATTTTAATATTAAACTTTAATATAACCCCTTTTGGTATTACTAGTAATGCCTGATTGATTTAAGTTTCATAGTAAAATAAAATCATTTTGACTTTATTTTAGAATGATGAAACATATTGAAGTCACATACAATTGTTTCAAAAGAGGCTACCAGAAGGAGAGACACAGTAGTTAGTAAGATGGCATCTATTACCACTGGTCTCCCTAGTCAACCATCTTAATAATAAAAATTGATCTATTCAGGAAGCCAATTAAAGCCTCCTACATTCTCTTTCATTGACCAGAATAATAATGGTTTTTAAAGTGGTCCAGTTGGGAAAAGGAAATGTTTTCCCCAGAAATAGTATACCAGAATTTCTCTGTATTAATACAATTCAAATCCAGCATTGGTCTTTGAGGTGTTTATCCAGTCCTCCCTGACTCCATCCCTTCTCATTGCCGTTGCCCTAGTCCAAGAGCTTCCTAATGAGTCTCTCTTTCTCTAGTGTACTCCTCTCCCATCCAATCCTTCATACTCTAGCCAGAAAGCTTTTCCTTCAAAGTGAGTCTGATTATGCTTCTTCTATGGGTCAAACCTTTGGATGGCTCCTCGTGGTCTACAGAATAAGGCAAACTCCTGAGAAATGCAGGGTAACCACCACTATCTTTCTGGTTGTCCTTCTTCCCTTCCAGAATCTATGTTCTATATCCATTTTATTTCCTGGATGCAGCTTGTTTGCTCTCTGTCTTTCACAATCTTCCCATTCTATCCCTCTGTTTAAAACATTGTTTGCCATCGCCTGCTGCAAGCCTCCTCGGTGCTATCTCATGCTCAAGAGACCGAGTGAAATGTCACCTCCCGGCTACCACTTTCCCTAACTGCCTCCCCACGACAGACTTCTGCCACTTTTCATTTCCTTCTCATTTTTTAAAAAAATCTGCTAAATCTCTTTTCATCTCTTTGTTCAAAATCATATCCTTTAAGAATAAGGAAAATTACCAAATACTAATACTCTCTTATAATGCTATGTCCTTCTGAGTCAATGAAGTTTAATGATAGATTGAGAAAAAAATGTTTATCAAGCACCCACTGATGTACTGTGTGCTTTTCCTACATACATAGTTTCATTTAATCCCCACAATAGCATTATATAGAGAAACACAATTATCCCATTTTGTTGATGAGGAAACTGAGCCTCAAGACAGAGAAACACTGCCCAAGGAGTACAGTTGGTGGTTGGGAATCCAGAATTTGAGCTCATGATCTTTCTGACTCAAAAATCTATAAATTGTCCATTTTATCACCATTTTCTCTTATAAAAGTTGATTGATAGACTTTTAAGACACCATCTTGTCTACACAACATGTTACAGATGACAAAGTACTTTCAGAGCACCATCCAATTTGATCACCAGTAAACCTGTGAGGTATTTAAGGCAGGGTGAGAGACCTCACTTAACAAATAAGAATATCAGAAAGGAGAAGGATTTGCCCAAGGTCATCAAACCAAAAACTGGAGGCATCAAGTCTAGAATTCCTGTCTCCTAAGCCAGTGCTCCTTCTATTCAACAATACTGTCTCCAGGGCACATATTTATTTTCTTCTTGGAAGGAAAGAAGACTTGGATCATCTAAACAATTTCGCTGTCTACAGAAGTTTCAAATGAACCTCCCACACATCTTGCTCTTTTGTGCGATCCTTAGCCGCCAAAAACTTAAACCTCTGCCCTGATTGGTTAGATCAGCTAAGCTCTAAAATACCATCAGCCAACTTTGAACTCAGATATAAGATTTTGTTTTTTCCATTTGCTGTATTTTTATAAATGTAATTAGTTTCCCATTTTAAAAAATCTGGTGTCGAGCTCCTCTTGGGAAAAATAAAAGCCAATAATAGTGCTGAGATCCCCAGATGTGATAATGAGGTGAAACAAGCACATTTCCTTCTTTTATTTTTATTTAAAATTTTTATTTTTACTTTATTTTGCTTTACAATACTGTATTGGTTTTGCCATACATTGACATGAATCAGCCATGGATGTCATGAGTTCCCCATCCTGAACCCCTCTCCCACCTCCCTCCCCATCCCATCCCTCTGGATCATCCCCGTGCACCAGCCCCAAGCATCCTGTATCCTGTATTGAACATAGACTGGTGATTCATTTCTTACATGAAAGTATACATGTTTCAATGCCATTCTCCCAAATCATCCCACCCTCGCCCTCTCCCACAGAGTCCAAAAGTCCGTTCTATACATCTGTGTCTCTTTTGCTGTCTTGCATACAGGGTTATCATTACCATCTTTCTAAATTCCATATATATGCGTTAGTATACTGTATTGGTGTTTTTCTTTCTGGNAATGTTCCCTTGGTATCTCTAATTTTCTTGAAGAGATCTCTAGTCTTTCCCATTCTGTTGTTTTCCTCTATTTCTTTGCATTGATCACTGGAGAAGGCTTTCTTATCTCTTCTTGCTATTCTTTGGAACTCTGCATTCAGATGCTTATATCTTTCCTTTTCTCCTTCGCTTTTCACCTCTCTTCTTTTCACAGCTATTTGTAAGGCCTCCCCAGACAACCATTTTGCTTTTTTGCATTTCTTTTCCATGGGGATGGTCTTGATCCCTATCTCCTGTACAATGTCACTAACCTCATTCCATAGTTCATCAGGCACTCTATCTATCAGATCTAAGCCCTTAAATCTATTTCTCACTTCTACTGCATAATCATAAGGGATTTGATTTAGGTCATACCTGAATGGTCTAGCAGTTTTCTCTACTTTCTCCAATTTAAGTCTGAATTTGGCAATAAGGAGTTCATGATCTGAGCCACAGTTAGCTCCCGGTCTTGTTTCTGCTGACTGTAGAGCTTCTCCATCTTTGGCTGCAAAGAATATAATCAATCTGATTTCGGTGTTGACCATCTGGTGATGTCCATGTGTTCAAAAGCAGAGACATTACCTTGCCGACTAAGGTCCGTCTAGTCAAGGCTATGGTTTTTCCTGTGGTCATGTATGGATGTGAGAGTTGGACTGTGAAGAAGGCTGAGTGCCAAAGAATTGATGCGTTTGAACTGTGGTGTTGGAGAAGACTCTTGAGAGTCCCTTGGACTGCAAGGAGATCCAACCAGTCCATTCTGAAGGAGATCAATCCTGGGATTTCTTTGGAAGGACTGATGCTGAAGCTGAAACTCCAGTACTTTGGCCACCGCATGCGAAGAGTTGATTCACTGGAAAAGACTCTGATGCTGGGAGGGATTGGGGGCAGGAGAGAAGGGGACGACCCAGGATGAGATGGCTAGATGGCATCACGGACACGATGGACGTGAGTCTGAGTGAACTCTGGGAGATGGTGATGGACAGGGAGGCCTGGCGTGCTGTGATTCATGGGGTCACAAAGAGTCAGACACAACTGAGCGACTGAACTGAACTGAACTGAACTGAGATCCCATTTGTTTATTTTTGCTTTTATTTCCAGTATTCTGGGAGGTGGATCATAGAGGATCCTGCTGTGATTTATGTCAGAGAGTGTTTTGCCTGTGTTCTCGTCTAGGATTTTTATACTTTCTGGTCTTACATTTAGATCTTTAATCCATTTTGAGTTTATTTTTGTGTATGGTGTTAGAAAGTATTCTAGTTTCATTCTTTTACAAGTGGTTGACCAGTTTTCCCAGCACCATTTGTTAAAGAGATTGTCTTTAATCCATTGTATATTCTTGCCTCCTTTGTCGAAGATAAGGTGTCTATAGGTGGATTTATCTCTGGGCTTTCTATTTTGTTCCATTGATTTATATTTCTGTCTTTGTGCCAGTACCATACTGTCTTGATGACTGTGGCTTTATAGTAGAGCCTGAAGTCAGGCAGGTTGATTCCTCCAGTTCCCTTCTTCTTTCTCAAGATTGCTTTGGCTATTCGAGTTTTTTTGTATTTCCATACAAATTGTGAAATTATTTGTCCTAGCTCTGTGAAAAATACCGCTGGTAGCTTGATAGGGAGGGCATTGAATCTGTAGATTGCTTTGGGTAGTATACTCATTTTCACTATATTGATTCTTCTGATCCATGAATATGGTATATTTCTCCATCTATTAGTGTCCTCTTTGATTTCTTTCATCAGTGTTTTATAGTTTTCTATATGTAGGTCTTTAGTTTCTTTAGGTAGATATATTCCTAAGTATTTTATTCTTTTCGTTGCAATGGTGAATGGAATTGTTTCCTTAATTTCTTTTTCTACTTTCTCATTATTAGTGTATAAGAATGCAAGGGTTTTCTGTGTGTTAGGAATCCAAATTGGAAACTAAGTAAAACTCTCACTGTTTGCAGATGACATGATCCTCTACATAGAAAACCCTAAAGACTCCACCAGAAAATTACTAGAGCTAATCAATGAATATAGTAAAGTTGCAGGATATAAAATCAACATTTCCTTCTTTTGTGGACCTGCTGGCCCTGTAGGTTCCTGAGTTTCTCACCCAGGTCTCACCATGAAGACACCTTGTTGACCATGATGTGATGTAAGAAGGCTTGAAGGAGCACTTGCCACAATTTTTCCTTCTTTCTTAATTTTCTTCTCAAAGCTTAGCTCAAGGCTTTGCCTTCCTGGAATGATTCCCATCTCTTAAGCCTTGAAAAGCATCATCTAAGAAGACAACATTTTTGCTCCTTCAAGCAGGATTAAAGATACCAAGCATCACTTGCTCCTGCTAGTATCCCTTTATGAAATCTCATGCCATCTTTGCTAGTGATTACTCTTCCCTAAGTGCTCCAAAGGAAAAGGGCACTGGTGAGTAGGAATGAATTGCTCATTTCAGGTGATAAGAACTTACTTCTGCTTATTATGCTTTTATTCTCTTTCTGGTCTTTTCTGATTTCTGGATGACACTGCAGGGACAAGAAATTGTTAGTTGCTCAGTTGTGTCTGACTCTTTGTAACCCCATGGACTATAGCCCGCCAGGCTCCTCTGTTCATGGAATTCTCCAGGAAAGAATACTGGAGTGGATTGCCATTTCCTGCTCCAGAGGCTCTTCCTGACCCACGAATTGAACCCAGATCTCCTGCATTGCAGGCAGATTCTTTACCATCTGAGCCACCAGGGAAGCAGACATGACCATAACGTAAATAACAAAACTATTCCTCATCAATCTCTCGGGGCCTTAGTTTCCTCATCTGTAAATAAGGGTAGTAAATCCTTTGCTCTCTAAAGGCCCTTCCAGATCTAATATTCTCTGATGCTATGAAGAACTATCTTTAATGTAAATTCAGTTTGTGTTTCAACAGGGTTTTGCTTCCCCAACTGAAATTCAAAATGTGTCCTTATTTTCAGGTAGGAGAACAGCCTAATGAACTCTCACAGTGTTCTAGCTGTCCACAAAGCCAGGGTACTTCCTGGCCACATATGAGGCCCTACAGAACAGTTCAAACAGCCTTAGGTTAATAGCCATGATACCTGGCTGTGCCACTTACTTACCATATGATCTGGGAAAATCATCTCTCTTTTCTGGGCCTTGGTTTCTCCACCGTAAAATGAGAGCAATGGATTCAATAAATCTATGATAGTGGATGCAAGAAATCCATATCCATGAGCTTGAGTAGCAGTGGTCATGGAAAAAATATGGAACAGAAAGTCAGGAGACCTGGGTGCTATTAATAGTTCTGCTGTTCATTAGGTTTGTGACTTTCAGAAGTCACTGACAGACTCAGAGCTTTCGTCTCTACTAGCATTTGCTACTTTTGTGCTATTTGCTTGTGTGTTTATTTTTAACCTGGCCAGCATCATTTATTTTCATAAGCACTGGGACCCTGTAGGCATTTGAGTTGGTGTCTCACCCTTTCCCCAGGAGTTTCATTTATTCAACTAGTATCTACTGAGCATTTCTTGGCCACTACCGTAATGAAAATGACAACATATAATGAAAATGCCAGGACTTGTATGAGAGTTGGTGATAGAGACAGAAGCATGTTACTCAGTGAAGCTGACATTCTGGTGAAGTTTATGTCTCTATGTGGTATATACAACACCTGGTCTGGCTGCTGATATGACTGTTTTTTTTTTAATCTTTCATTACCTTCAATACTTTATTTTCATCCTTTCCTCACCTGCATCATCACATCCTTTCAACAGTGTGTGCCTTGCCCCCACTCACCTGGGTTCTTACTTTAATCCCTACCAACCCAGTGAGCAACCAGTGAAAGCAAGCGTATGCATAAATATTAAAATTAAATGCACATTAATGGATAACCCCTCATTCCAAAGGAGTGGTGTGCACAGGACCCCAGCCTCAAGAGAATGTAGATTCAAATGGCCATGAAGCTACTCACTGGCTATGGGACTTGGGTCCACTTGCTAAACTTTTGGGAGGGAGCCTCAGCTTTCTCATCTGTAAAATGGGGATAACAGTAGTAACTGCCCCTTTGGGGGAGTTTCATGGTTCAGTATGATAATATATTATGTCAATGTTCAACATAGTGCCTGGTGTGGCACATTTTGAATGCTGAACACATGGTGGCTATTATGATCAGTATGAGGCCCAGACAATGGCTTTTATGGGTAGGGTGATCCCAGAGAGTTCTGAGAAAGGAAAGGTCTTCCCATCACCCTCAGTCATGCTGATTAGCTGGTGTGAAGAATGGCAGAGACAACACTTCAGTTCAGAACCACCCTCAGTGGAATGCCCCAGGGAGGGAATTAGCCACAAGACTACAATTTGACCCTCTCACTGCTCAGTGTAGGAAGGAAAACCTTTGCTGGTTCCAGCATTCCCCTGGCACATGGTTTGGACTTCTAGTGCCAAAACACATGGCTTTTTACAAAGCCGTTGATTTTCTGCAAACATGTTTGTCAGGGTCCTTGTTTTGCAGACAATGGATTTATAAAAGAGGCTTGTTCTTCCTTTCTGGCACCTTGAAAGGGAAAAAAAAAAAATCCCCGAATGGGAAGAAGGATCAAGTGGCTGCTTTGCATGTGTGGGTGTCTCTTGCCTCCAAATTGGGCCACAGTGTTGGAGGCTAGGTTTCAAAATGATACAGTGCTGACAATTACCCACAATTAGGCTAATTGTATAATTACACTGTGATTATCTCAATGATAAAGTTCACAAAGGGGATGGATGGCCCCTAGGTAAACCTGAGGGGGTTGGGAGAGGGGTAATCAACGGCCATCAAGATGGTTCCCCGAGGTCCCAGCAATTGCGCTAGAGGCCAGGTACCAGCTTCCAGGCTCTCACCCAGACACCCCTCCTCTGCTCAGTAACAAGTCCCTTCTACAGCCTCAGTGGGCTGGGTGCTTTTCAGGTGACCCAGAATATTCCCTTTACCATCTCTGTCTATTAACACAACAAATTATAAAGGACAATTGGGTTGGCAACCATATCTAAATTTCAGGCCAACCCCTCAGCTACGCTGCTGACATTTAAAGGCAAGCTGTGAGTGCATTCTATATTTCCACATGTCACTGATGGGCTTGTCATTCTCAGATGGCCAGGCCAGAGCAATTAAGCAAAGGCTTATGCTGGCATAAAAATTACCACTCTCTGACAGAGGGCCAACTCTAGAACCTCTGGCCTGCTCTGAATACTGGCTGCCAGCTTCACATTCTGATGAACCCATGTTGAGCTCCAGAGGAAGAGGCAGCTTCACAAACATACAGGAAACATTTAGGGTTACTATTTCTGGACCAGGATTCTCAGTGTTCATTCAACAAAGAATTACTGAATACTGATTATTTTTTTTCTTTGCCAATGTCAAAATTTGATGTTGGAAATAGAGCAGAGAACAAATCAATTATGGTTCTTTCCCATCAGGAGTTTATAGGCAGGCTAAGGGGACATGTTCAACTTTCGAGTGGGTTTGCCCTTGCTATGACTATAGGGAATTGCATTACTGATCCCAGTTGTTCACTCTGCCCTCTAGCCATGCCGTTTGCCTTGTGACTTGGCAGTTCCTCTTCCTGGAGATGGATTTACTTCCCTACTCCACTTTTAGTGGGCTGGGCCATGTGACTTGCTTTGACGAATGGAATTTGGCTCAGAGTGAGTGAGTCCACTGCAAGTTTTGTCTTCAAGAGATATCGCTTGGTTCCACTCATCTCTCGGGGAACCTCCAACCTCTGACATGAAAAGAACAAGCTCCATGTGCCCTGATGGTCCCAGAAGAAAGAGAAACACATGCAGCATAACTGAACTGAACTTGGAGCCAAACCTTATTCATGAAGCAGAACTGAACCAGAACTTGCAAACCCAGAAACACAGTTGACATCAGCAGAGCCATCCAGCTGACTCTCCAATGAGTGAGAAATAAATACTAGTGGTTGTATGCCGTCAAGGCTTGGTAACCATTCTGCTACACAGTGTTTTTCTGGCAATAACAAACTGATAACAGAAACTTTTTGAAGGTCCTTATAAGGATATTGGGAGAAGGCAATGGCAACCCACTCCAGTATTCTTGCCTGGCAAATCCCATGGATAGAGGAGCCTGGTAGGCTGCAGTCTATGGGGTCACACAGAGTCAGACATGACTGAAGCGACTTAGGATGCAGCAGCATAAGGATGTTGGGGTATCTTCCCAAGTAGTGCTAATGGGAAAGAAATCCACCTGCCAATGCAGGAGACTTAAGAAACATGGGTTAGATCCCCGGGTCAGGAAAAACCCTGGAGGAGGGCACGGCAACTCACTCCAGTATTTTTGCCTGGAAATCCCATGGACAGAGGAACCTGGCAGGCTACAGTCTATAGGGTTGCAAACAGCTGGACATGACTGAAGCGACTTCACACACACACATGCACATAGGATATTGGTACAGGATGTGTTTCACCTAAAATGATGGTGAAAAAAAATTCTAGAAAAATACAAAGGGAATAAAACTGTTAATAGTGCTTTCCTTTAGAAAGAGGTTTGGGAAAAGGGGCTCACAGTATGGGAGGATAAAAAGAGACCGTTTGTTTTTCATTTTAAGTCTCTGAGTTTCTAAAAATTTCAGTGACAAGCGTCATTATTTTTGTAATTTTTAGAGTAAGTGCACTTTAAGAAATCATGTTGGGACTTCCCCAGTGGTCCAATGGCTAAGACTCTGTGTTTCCAATGCAGGGGGCTGGGGTTCAATCCCTGGTCAGGGAACTAGAATTCCACGTGCCATAGCTAAGAGTTTGCATACTGCACCTAAAAACTGTTTTGCATGCTGCAACTAAAGATCCTGTCACATAATGCAAAGATCAAAGATCCTGTGTGCCACAGCCAAATAAGTAAAATAAATAAAATAAATACATGTTGTTTTTCAATCACTCAGTCATGTCCAACTCTTTGCGACCCCATGGATTGCAGCATGCCAGGCTCCCCTGTCCTCCACCATCTCCCAGAGTTTGCTCAAACTCAAGTTGTTGAGTAAATACATATTAAAAAATAATAAATAAAGTATGTCACTTGAAAATCCTAAAAAGAGAAATTGAGAAGACAAACACCCAACCCTTACTGTATTCTAGGCAATGTGTTACCACTTCTCACATCTTATTTAATTTTTACAAAAATCCTGCAAAGTGGCTAACACTCTCCTTGTCCTAAAGATGAGGAAATTGGGCTCAGAAAGTTCTGATAGCTTACCCCAAACCAAATAGCTTGTGTGCTGGGAACAGAATATGTGAATTCAAAGTTGCCAACCTCAACATCAGTGTTCTCTCCTTTATGTTATATGACTGTTTTACACCGTCACAGATGAATGAACACCCAAGGCCTCAGTTTCCTCATCTGGAAAAAAAGAGAGGTTGGGACTACACTGTCTCTAATGTTCCTGATAGTCTAAGATTCCATGAGTGAAAAGTCACATTACACAATAAGGATTCTTTACTTTCAGAGAAATAAAATAAAATTTCCTTTAAGTATAGTGCTCCCCGAGCTCACATAAGTGCTTATTATTTCCAGATCATTAACTGTT
Source organism: Redunca redunca (assembly GCA_006410935.1). Classification (NCBI taxonomy): domain Eukaryota; kingdom Metazoa; phylum Chordata; class Mammalia; order Artiodactyla; family Bovidae; genus Redunca; species Redunca redunca. Next base: position 146,429 of record SJYQ01001402.1, on the reverse strand, counting down.
TGACATAGAGATCTGGCTGAGAAACTTGAAGCTCAAGAGTGAGAGGCCTCTGCCAACTGAAGATCAGTCAAATGTGGATAATGGCTTCTGTTACTATAAGATGAGTCTACAGGAAAATGTGATTCAATTTATAAAAATTCTATCAAATGCAGCTTTTCAGGAATTCATCTGTTGGGTACAACAAGGTACATCTGTGCTGTATTATCCAAATAGGTTCCACCTGGCAGGCAGATGACGGTAAAGCTTAAAAAGGAAGAAAAAAAAAAAGGAGTTTTTAGAAAGTACTTCCATTTCATCTTACTCTATTTTAACTTATTCTCATCTATCACACTATAATTTCTAGGTAATGCAGAGACATTAGATTTGGCTAAGCAAGGAATGATGAACTTTCATTAATAGAAGTCAAGAGAAAATCCTTTCAAACTTCATTCCACAGTATGGAAAATTGGGAAGGGGGGAAATGGAGGGGAAAGTAAGAGCTCATTCTTTGTCCAACTGGCTTTGCTTATGATGAAATTCATAAAATGGTCATGGATGCTGTGTAATGTGAACCCCTAGAGGCTTGCTCTAGCTTCTGCTAAAATCAAGGGTCCTGAGAATGCCAAAGGAAAACAAGCCATTAAGAAAACCTGCAACCATTTGGGAGCATTAGGAAGATCAAGGCAAGTTATTTGGATGTCTGGGAAAGTCGAACTAGATGACTACTTTTTGGTCCGTACGATTGAACACACGGAATTCCTATTATCGTCCGTATTCTGCCTTAGGTGAATGGCCCCTCTCCCCATGCCTGCTCATTTTTCCTCTTGGTCTCTGTGGCTTCACCCAAGACAATGTCATCATTCTTACTGGGGCCTTTGTAAACCAAAGTACCTCCAGACTAAGAAATTAGCTTCAAGAGCCAGACATCTATTTCATTATGAGTATCTGTCTAGACATAAAAGCTCAACACTTCCCGCCACAATCCTGGGAGCACCAGGACAACAGACGATCAACACAAGGCAGACACATGTACCGCCTGCCCCAAACCTGCGCTCTGAGTAACCTTAATAGATTTGATGTTCAACAGAAGTAAAGAGGAAATAGGGGCACTCCTCACTTGGTACAAGTCATCTCGCCATGTGCAAAGGCTGTCTGTGGTGTTGTCTTCTAAAGACAAGGGTGGTTTCCTGATTTTCAGGGAAGTCCAACAGGTTCAGCCTCACTTTCCCTTGGATTCATTACCAAACCAGAAGGATCAAGAAGAAGATGTTGGTGGCTTGGTTATTTTGTCCATGATTGGAAATCTTGTGCAGAATGGCTGACCTATAGCCAACAGGTAAGTGCAGCTTTCTTAGGCATCCTGTTAGCTTATAAATTGTTCTCTCTCACCATCCTTTCTGAAAAATGGTGATACAGAATGTAGACAGCCTAGTGCTGATGAATTCATAATGGGGTCAGGATAGAGGATCAAGTCTTTGGCTCAAGACAGAGTTTTTTTCTGAGACCTTTCTCCATCTAAATTGTTATTTGAAATCTCTAAGCAACCTCTGTCTTTTAATGCACACATTCTCAGAAACAGCCTCCTTATATTCTCGTGTTTTCCATGAGGAGATAGAGGTGCCAATATAAGCACCCAACTAGATTTTGGAGGTAATAGTAACAAAATAAGACTTGGGAAAAATACAAAAATAGCCAAATTAACATTGCTTCCCTCAAAATTACTTCATCAGGAGGCCACATGTTTGTTCGGTTGAGGCTTCTTTTGCACCTAACTTTCTCTTGTGTCCTTGGGAAAAGCTTTTTCACTTTAGGCACATGGAAAAATTAATCCAAATACCTCAGAATTATTTCCTTTTTTTAACCAAAAAAAAAAGACATTTCCTAGGTTGTTCTACTCTTTTTATGTGTTTAGTACATAAAGATTTTTAATGTTTCCAAATGTCAAATCTCCCATCAAAGGATTATTTGCAGCTATTAAGGACATTCCAAAGAATGTAACACAGACCTTTAAGGTAATTTCAAAGTTTTAAACAAGGCAATTATTTTGGATGAAGATTTTCTAAGGAGGCAGCTACTTTTAGGAAGACTCTGCTCTTTTGCGCGCGCACACACACACACACACACACACACATTCAGGTCTTCTTTTTGCATAAACTACAGAGGGTCCCGGTCTTGTTGTTGTTCAGCCACTAAGTCATGTTCGACTGTTTGCAATTCCATGGACTGCAGCATGCCAGTCTCCCCTGTCCTCCACTCTCTCCCGAAGTTTGCTCATATTCGTGTCCATTGAGTCAGTGACGCTATCTAACCATCTCATCCTCTGCCACCCCCTTCTTATTTTGTCTTCAATCTTTCCCAGCATCAGGGTCTTTTTCATGAGTTCATATCAGGTGGCCAAAGTATTGGAGCTTTAGCTTCAGCATCAGTCCTTCCAGTGAACATTCAGGGTTGATTTGCTTTAGGATTGACTGGTTTGATCTCCTTGTATTCTATGTAAATAGCACTTGTTAGGAATTTGAATCATGAGAACTATATGCATATCCTACTCTTTTTGGGTAAAAGTAATACTATAACTCAAGAGTCACTCTCCCAGTCATCAAATAAGCATCCTTTTCACCAAATTTCAGACCCTCAAAGGTTACAACTTTTAAAAAATCTTCAGGTAGATTTTTATCCTGAAGAATCACTAAGTGATAACTCTATTTTATTGCTAAATTCTTTGTTACATTTATGAGCCTCTCAAAGCAATAGGAACTACCTTTCTGGAGATGTTTAGGTTTGTATAATTCACATCACACTGTAATTTTTATATAGGCAAAGTTAGAAACATTTCTATATTGAAGTTAGTAATGATATGTTCAGGGTTAGTCGAAAGGCTTGGAATTTAAACCTCAGATGTGATTGAGAACTATAGTGCTGATGTTATCTTCCTTTAATCTTTTCAGAAACTGAAAAAAAAAAAAAGACCTCAAAGCAAAAAAACTTACACACTTAAGAGAGAGATTGGAATAAATGATAGATACTCTTTTAAAAATTCAAGAATAGGAACTGGTCATTTGCCCCCTTAACTGGTTAGGTTTGTAGGTCACATTAATCAATATTTGGTTTCATAGCAGATGTGGAGGAAGTGAAAAATCTGGATTCCAAGAAAACCCCAAGAATACTGAAAAGTATCACATTTCACACACATGGAAAAAAAATGGAGAGGGAAGAAAGATTTATGTATATCTGAAAGCAATAAGGATGAAATAAAGCACAGCCCAAGTCATCAAAATCACTGTTGAGAAACCAGATTTGAATGCCACTTAGAGTTTTAATTAAAACATCAGAAAGCCCTGAAGAACAAGTGTACACCTCAGTACCCCACAGTGGGATCTGGTATCCACTTGTGGGGAGAACCTTACAATCACATGTGAGTATCCATGCACAAAGGCATGCATTTCATCTTTATCTCAATCTCTCTCTCTTACAAACAGCTAAAGTCCAGCTTCCAGTATCTTTTGCAAAAGATCTTCTGTTCCTTTTGTTCATTCCGCAGACATTTGCTAAATTCTCTCGGAGGGCCAGCCTCTCTACTAGGTATAGGTATGGTGAGCAGTACAAAGAGATATTTGGCAAAGAGGAGCAAAGAAACCCCAAATGATGAAAATGACTAAAAACATTGGAAGAAAGTTGAGAAAAAAAATTAGAAGAGGATTAAATTTGGAGACAGGGAACACCGGTTCCCCTACTGGCATGCTCTCAGGTCTACTTACTCATTCCTACTGTGTGCTTGTTGTTTACCGGGTACTTTGGAGAATAAGATCAGAGCAATCAAGACACAGTCTTTTGATCTCATCAACCATCAACACATCTTTTCAAGTTTTATGACACTCTTCCTTCCAAGCCTTCCTAAACTTACTCTTCACTTGCATTCACCAAAGCACACAGCTGGATGTTAGAAGTCATGCCTGTGCCTCTCCACCTGGGTTGACCGGGTGGCACAGCTACAGATCTCCTACTAATAATTTGAATCCGTTGTCTGCCAGTACAGTTATTTTAAGGTTGGCGTGTGACTGCTGCTGGCAGGTTGGTGAGCAGAGGAAAACAGGAAATGAACTAAATCATTTATTAACATTGAAAAATAACAAATTGAAAGGTGTCGGGTCCTGGGGTAAATAGCACTTGGCTGCTGCAAATAAGGGAATTGGAATTTTCCAAAGAGAACCCTTACCTGAAAGAATTTTCCAAAATTTTGTTTTGATGTCATGGAAAAACACTCATTTCCAACCGATGTTATTGATTTCTGGATGTGTCCTCAAGAAGACACATGCTTACTGAGAACTATAATATGAACACTGTCATTCAAAGTCACTGCAATGATCATGCCTTGAGTAGGTCCTGAGAATCCAAAAAAAAAGAAAAAATGAAAAAGGTGAGGAAATTTTTACTGTGTACCTACCATATGCCAGGCCCAGTAGAAATGTTTTCATAAACACCATGTTATCTACACATTGTAACAAAAAATAGAACTGTCAATTTACAAATGGAAAATAATAGAGGCTTGGAGAAGCTACACAACATGACTGAGGCCACACAATTTATAGTGTGTGCCTGAAACCAGGATTCATGCCCTTCCAACACACTGCAAGGCTGCCCTAACTCAAAGAACTCTCTCTAATGAGGGGGTTTACATTAGAGAGGGGGTAGTTTTGGGAAGAAATCCAACTTAAAGAAAATTTCTAATTAAATAATCTTTTAAGAGATACTAAACTCTTTAATCACAAATCATATTTTAATTCAGTCTGACAAATTATACGTTGATTATATTTCCCACGAAATGCATATATTGGTCTAGAGGATTGTTGAAAATAGAAAAACATTTTGCTTGGACATGACCTGAAGCTCTGTCCTTTCCTTTACCCTGGAACTCTGCACTGAGCAGTCTGAGCAGTGACCCAGGAAGTCAGTACTTGAGAAGGAAGGAGGCATCATGAAAAGAGCCAAAGGATTTTATCATACAGAAACAATCAAGTAAGTGACATCTTATGGGTAAAGATATTCACTGCAGTAGTATTTATAGTGGCAAAATTGGTAATGCCCAGGGACTTCCCTGGTGGGCCAGTGGTTAAGAATCTGCCTGCCAATGCAGGGGACATAGGTTCAATCCCTGGTCCAGGAAACTCCCACGTGCTGGTGGAGCAACTAAGACCATGCGCCATGACTACTGAACCCGCATGCTGTAACTTCTGAGTCCACGTGCTGCAACTACTGAAGCCCATGTGCCTAGAGCCCATGCTCCACAACAAAAGAAGCTACCACCACGAGAAGCCCAAGCACTGCAACAAAGAGTAGCTCCTGCTCGCCACAACCAGACAAAGCCTGCATGCAGCTAATTCATAAGAGCTTACAATTTCTTGTGGTCTTTTTCTGTGTTAAGCATCTTGCATGATTGATTTGGCCTTCATAAGAACCTTGCATGAATCATCATCCCTCTTTTACAGGTGAGGAAAGAGACCCAAAAAAGGCTAAGGAATTTAATTCATTCATTCAACTGACATGTGCTGAGCACCCACTAAGGCCAGGCACTGCTCTGTGTCCTAAGAGTAGAGTACTAGAGACAGACTCCCTTTTCTCATAAAGGTTCTACATCTGAAAGGGGAGCCTGGGAAACATGATGTGTATCAGAAGCCTCTGGTGCCCCCTCACAGCTCTCAACCACACCTTGGAGTTGGGCTGTTCCCCGAGGGCTCTGGCACATGGCACTGACAGCATTTCATCTCAAAAGTGTACCTGGCATCTTTGTTTTCTGTCCCTGGATATATCTTGGCCTACAAACAGCTCAGAAGCATGCAACAAATTATCACCCATGGATGCAAACGTCAGCCAACAGAGGATGGGAGCTGATGGGTAAAACCCCCAATTCCCAGTTTAGGCAGACAGTACAGGGAGACAAAGAACTAGAAGTTCAACACAAATGTTAAGTGCTCTCAAGAATGCAAAGCAGGGATTGGATATTTTTCTTTGAGAGAATGAGGAATCAAAGATAACTTTACCTGAGTAATGACAAGGGCTTCCCAGGTGGTGCAGTGGCAAAGAATTCACCTGCAAATGCAGGGGATACAAAAGACCCAGGTTCAATCCCTGGGTCGGAAAGATCCCCCTGGAGAAGGAAATGGCAAACTACTCCAGCATGCTACACTAGGAAATCCTATGGACAGAGGAACCTGGTGGGCTACAGTCCATGGGATTGCGAAGAGTGGGGCATGACAGAGCATGCATGCATACCTTGAATGATTTGAAGGAGGAGGCTGCCCGCATAGTGTGTTAGGGAGGCTGCAGATGTGACACTCAGTACTATCAAGCCCTGTGAAGTGGCCCTCATTCTCATGATCAAGTCTATGTTGCCACTTTCTCTAATTCTACATACATGGGAAGGGAGGAAAAGAGGATGTAAAGAATATTCCTTTCATTTTAAAGGCACACATCTGATGTTGCTCATATGTCTTTCACTTACATTCCTTGGGTTAATGTTTTGACACCGGGTTTCAAGAATGATGAAACAATGTAGTCTTCAGCTGGACAGCCATGAGCTCAGCTAAAACTTGGGTGTTCTACTACCACAACAGAAGGGGAGAATGGATATTGTGGAACCATCCACAGCCTCTGCCCCTAACTCCTGGGCACGTTGCCTCCCCAGCCAGCATCCCAGTATGTCTTTTGAATCTCTTTCTGCCTTAGATACCTTCTTCCACATAGTCCCCTGTTATTCAAGCTGTGTGGCATTTGTCACAGATCCTATCCCACCCATGTCAGGTGGAAGGCTAACTCAAGTGAGAGAGATGTCAGCTCCTCATTCCTTTATCTGACAAAACATTATCTTACCACCTACAGTGATTAATATCAAATAATAGGAGCTGTGGAAAAACAAAAATTAAGAGGACATGATCCATGTCATTCAAAATAAATCTAGAGAGAAGGGAGGAGCAGATATTTATACAGAGAATTCTAATCAGAGACATAATTAAATTAAATCAATAATAAGATGTAAGCAGATGTTATAAGGGACAAGAATGCTTGGTGGACTATGGATACTGGGGAAGTTATTTGAGTGGGCCTTTGAAGAGTGTAGAAAAATTTTGGAAGAAAGGCAAGTGAGGGCACTGTAGCTCAGATACAGATGTGGGGGGATGGAACACATAGATTTCCAGGAATGATGAGATGCCCAGTGGTCTGTGGTATCACCCAGAGTGCACGGAGGGATGCAACATGATACGAGGTTGAAATGATGGCTTGGGGTCAGGGGGCGACAGTCTAAAATCCCTCACAAAGGTGTTTATTCTTCATTTTGCAGGTGTTGAGCCACTTAGGGTTGTGAACTAGGGAATGACTCGATTTGACTTTGATTTCAGGGCAATTACTCTTGCAGTAAGGTGGATTAAGTGAGGGAGAGACAGCTTAGAGGTAAATAACCCCTCCACACGCCCCCCCCCCCCACTTACTTTTGAGACTGTGCCCTAAGCCTGTCAACTGCTCACTTTTCAAACCAATGTTTTCTCTCCTGAGTTTCCCAGAATGTCCTGGATTTCCTTCACTGCTGCAAATATGAATCATTTTGTGTATTTACATTGGGCCTAAAGAAGCTGGAAAGAACAAGGCATCTTATATAATGCCTGAGGAATTATGGGAGCTAAAACTGTTTCCCACAGACCTTGGGTAAAGAGATGACCCTGGGCAGCTTCTCTGCTTAAGCTCATATAAAAGTCAGAGCTCATAGTTTTTGGCAGATCATCTATTCCAGTTGTGAATACCAAGCCCACAGAGTGCTTAGTGACTGACCAGGACATAAGAATGCAGGGCTAGTGTCTAGCATCATGAGATTCCCCATCTAGTACATATTCTACCAACAATAACTACACAAAAAACCCTCCTTAGTCAGTAGAGCCTCATATTTATACTAGTTTGGATTCAGCTCCTGAGCTAAAATGGGCCAAGAAAAATGTGACAAGTATTATTTCTAGTATCTTCCCTAAAACTCAGTTAAAGCTAGTGTTTTTTAGGCCTCTGGTATTTAATGCTCATTAACTCATTTTTGGTCAAATTAGAGTCATAGAGTCTCATAAAGACTTTAAAGGTCATCTGGCCCAACTTTACAATCTTTATAATTCTACCTGGCTTTGTGTAAGGCACAAGAGTTTGAATCAGTTGTCTCAGTCACAGAATAAGAAAATGTATAAGTTACATCATTCATTCACTCAACAAAATGGGGGATGGGGTGGGTGGACAAAAGAGATCATCCTCAAGATGCACACAGCCCAGTAAAATACCTGTATATCTCCTTAATTCTTTCTTCTATTGCTTCCCTATCCTTATTGATTTGACCTATTTGGCCATTTTAGCACTTTGTTTCTGGATTTATTCAACAGCCTGACTTTGACTTTAGAAAGAAGTAAAAGGAGTCTTCTTTAAGCCAGGCAGACACACCTCTCAGCTGTCTTTCATCCACTCAGACTGCAGCTTGCCAAGTGCAGTCTTCTGGAGCCCGAGTTCTTGCTCTGTTGGCTGTGTTCACTGCAGTGACTTCCCCCAGCCATGACTATGGGCACTATGGAGACCCTTGATAGGGCCTGGTGAAAAAAATGCACCAAAGTTTGGCCATAAATTACCCTGACAGTAACAATTAGAGAAAACCTGGTTCAAATAAAGATCTGTTTCTCTTGTGTTGGAGTTTCACATCTTCCTGGGGCTAAACCCCTCAAGAAACCCATCACCCTTGTCACAGAAGAATTTTTGTTCAGTTCAGTTCAGTTCAGTTCAGTCACTCAGTCGTCTTTGACTCTTTGTGACTCTATGAACTGCAGCACGCCAGGCCTCCCTGTCCAGCTACTGGAGTTCACCCAAACTCATGTCGGTGATGCCATCCAGCCATCTCATCCTCTGTCATCCCCTTCTCTTCCTGCCCCCAATCCCTCCCAGCAGCAGAGTCTTTTCCAATGAGTCAACTCTTCTCATGAGGTGGCCAAAGTATTGGAGTTTCAGCTTCAGCATCAGTCCTTCCAAAGAACACCCAGGACTGATCTCCTTTAGAATGGACTGGTTGGATCTCCTTGCAGTCCAAGGGACTCTCAAGAGTCTTCTTCAACACCACAATTAAGAAGCCCATCACTCTTGTCACAGAAGAATTTTGTTCACTGAATACCATTTCACTCTTCAAGAATGTTCTGGTGGGAATAGTGTGTACACTCTAAAGACAGAGCCAGCAGTGATTATGATATTAATAAGCCTGGGCAAAATGCTTTTCTGCGTACAAATCTTTTTCTCATTTACATATGAGAGTAGGAGGCAAATTGCAGTTGAGGATGGGATATAATCAAGTTTCTTCTACCTTTCTTCTACCATATATGACCAAATTCCAATGTGATAGTCCAGGTCCTGTGGTTCACTATGCTATAGGTAAGAGCAAAATCTGACTCCAGGTTGGATCTGTTTCTTTTAATCTTTGCTTCCCGTTGCTTTTGTTCACTAAATGGATATAGTCTATACATAATGGCCTGCCTTTGGGAACCCTGCCCCTCAGCCTGAATGCTAAACGAAAGTGCCTTTGTTCAGGGAAATATCCTGACCCTGTTCATCTGTGGATAGCTACAGAAAGGAAGAAATTAACACATCCCCTCTCTAAGGCTGGCTATTCCAGGAGATATTTGCAAGACATATGACATTTTTACTTTACTTTCTCAACTCCTTCCCCTCTCTGTTCTATAAAAGAACCTGCCATCCAGTCCCGATAAGATGGCTATTTTGAGACATGAGTCTGCCATCTTCTTGATCTGCTGGCTTTCCAAATGAAGTCATTATTTTCTGCCTCAACACCTTGTCATACAGAAGTAGAGTGAGCTTGGACTCTGTAACAGTGAGATTTGCCAAAGAGTTGTAAACAAAGCTAACTGACCTAGAGAAATACAGGCATCTTGGGCTCTGTAGTTCTAGAACTGTGCTATTCAGCTACAGTAGCCACCCACAGAGCACTGGAAATGGGCTTGTCTGAATTGAGATCTGCTGAAAGTGTAAAATACATAAAATACACCAGATTTTAAAGACTTAAGTATAAAAAAAGCATTTAAAATATCTCTTTAACAATCTCCATATTGCTTGCATATTGAAATACTATTTTAGATATACTGAGTGAAAGAAAATGTATTATTGAAATGAATTTTGCCTCTTTCTGTTTATATTTTAAAATATGGATACTAACCTGTTTAAAGTGGCTGCATTATATTTCTTCTGGACAGTGTTGCTCTAAAGGCCTGTCTGGGGATGAGTGAGTTTGAATCTTTTTAGTCCCTCTTTAACTGATAAGAGGGCAGACCTCTTCCCAGTATGACAGTGTTGGAAATCACTTTAAAAGAATCCAGGAAACAGATGGGATTTGTTCAGAGAAATGTCTTACTGCTCCCTTGTCCCAACCCCATTTCCAAATGAAGGAGGCCCCTAGGGATGTCTCTGCCCTGAGAAATAAGCCACCAAAGAGATTTTAAAGACTACCACGTCTTGAAAGAAAGTGAAAATACCACAGGACTGAGGCCTAGTGGGCAAGAAAGCCAGCCAGACTCATGGTTACCAAGACATCCAGGAATTGCTTTTTAGTCTAACTCACCCACCTACACTATGCTATGCCATATCTCAGTTGTATCTGATGCTCTGTGACCTCAAGGACTGTAGCCTGCCAGGCTCCTCTGCCCATGAGATTTCCCAGGCAAGAATACTGGAGTGGGTTGCCATGCCCTCCTCCAGGGGATTTTCCCAACCCAGAGATCAAACCCATATCTCTTGTGTCTCCTGCCTTGGCAGGCAGATTCTTTATCACTGATAAAGCCCACCTAAGAAGCATGCAACCAGGGAAACTAGGAAGAGCCTTCCTCTCACCACCTCTAGGCTGTGATAGCTTCTTTGGCCAGCTCACATAAGGTCATTCACAAACCAGTCCTTGGCATTTGACCTCCTTTAAATCCATGACTCCACGGGTCTTCTTTCATAAACTAGGCTTCCTACTTCTCCCCTTGCCCCAGTCAGAGAATCCATTTTAAGACCTAAGTCAGGGCAAGTCATCCCTCTACTCAGAAACGTCCTGTGGCTTCCAAGGCTTCAACAGTAGTCTGTGAGACCCCCAGCGCCTCCCTGACCTCATATCTCCTCATCCTTCGCTCCAGCTCACTCACTTCCTGGTGGTACTGCAGCTCTGACCTTTTCCTCTCATTGATGAGAGCTTTCTCTCATATATCTCCATGACTAACTGCTTCATCTTATCTCCTTTAAGCTTTCTTCAGCTTCCAATTCTGTAGCAAGGCTGCCCTGACCACTCATTTCAAATTATAACCTGCCCTCCTGTATTCCTAGGAGCTCCTGGTGGTTCAGATGGTAGAGTCTGCCTGCAGTGTGGGAGATCCGGGTTCGATCCCTGGGTTGGGAAGAGCCCCAGGAAAAGGAAATAGCAACCCACTTTAGTATTCTTGCCTGGAGACTCCCACTCCTATATTCCCAATCTTCCTACGCTCCTCTATTTTTCTTTTTTCTTTTTTTCGTAATACTTACTGCTTCCTTGGTGGCTTAGCTGGTAAAGAATCTGCCTGTAATGCAGAAGACCCAGGTTTGATCCCTGGATTGAAAAGATCCTCTGGAGAAGAGAATGGCTACTAACTCCAGTATTCTTGCCTGGAGCATTCCATGGACAGAGGAGCCTGGAGGGCTATAGTCCACAGGGTCACAAAGGGTTGGACATGACTGAACGACTAACACTTTCCCTTTTTTTCCCCACTGTCTTCTAATATATTATGAAACTTACTTATTCATCTAACTGCTTACTGTCTGTCTCTCTCCATTGGAATATAAATATCAAAGGGTACAGTCTTTGTGTGGATGCATGTATTTTGTTTATTGATGCATCCCAAGAAACTGGAACATTGGTAGATACCCATTAAGTACTTTTTAATAGCTAAAGGAAATTATATAATGTTCATCATCCTTTTCACGCCTTTAGTTTTTAAAAAAACAGAGAAGCCTGGTGGGCTACAACCTCTGGTGTCACAAAGAGTTGGATGCGACTGAGTGTTATGTGAGAGATAGCTGATTTACAATGTTCTGCTAGTTTCAGGTGTACAATAAAGTGAATGTGTTATACATATACATATGCCACTCTTTTTAAGCTTCTTTCCCCATATAGGCCATTATAGTGTGTTATACAGTAGCTCCTTTTTATCTATTTTATATACAGTTGTGTGTATATGTCAATCCCAGTCTTCCAATATATCCCTTCCCCCTTGCCCCCCAGTAACTATAAGTTTATTCATTCCCTTTCCAGGATAACATATCATCTGGTACTGAGAAGACCCCAGTAGCAAACCAACTCATTACTCTGTCATGGTCCAGTCCAGCTGAGCCTCTTTCTGCCCCTTCCTTAACAAATCCACTAGATGCTTGTCAACAGCCAAAGTCAGTAATACACACACCTTTGGCAAATGCTGGAGTGCAAATAGTTTATGATGGGATTCTCTAATGAGTCTCTGAGGTACAGCTCTTTTACTATAGGATATTTAGTTTTAAAAACCTGTAGGAAATAGAGAACAATTGAAACCTTTTTAGTAAGAGAGAGGTGTGATAAAAGTGGTGCTTAGCTATTCATTCTTTTCGATTCTTCAAGGCAATTTTCTCAGAATCAATGCAGAAGAGTCATAAAACAAATAAGTCTGCCTACATTATCTCTGCCCTTGCAGGAATGCCTTCATCGAGTTTGATTGTAAACATGAAGACCTTTTATAAAGAGCTGCACAAGGATCATCTATTTGGACAGTCCCTCTGCCTTTTAGAAAGTTTCTTGTTTGTTCACCAGTGAAATAATAAAAGACCTCCATGATTGTTACTACCTTAAAGGTAGTAACAGAAACAGACAAACAAAAATTGTTTTTGCTTCTGCAAAGGAATGATTTGTTTTTCTCTTGTCGAGGAATGACAACAGTGAAATTTAATATACTTCATGTTTTGCTTTAATTGTCAGAACAACTTAATTCAGTTCCCTGTTATGATATTCAACTTACTACCCACATCTTGTAACTTTGGGGGGGATGAGGAGTTAAGCTCTCCTCCTGGCGGGAGTAGTATCAAAAAGCTGTGGACATAAGTTAAGACAACACAGTAATTAAGAAGTATTTGAGAGGGAGCTCCTCTGAGGCTACCAAGCATTACTCTAAATCCAGTCCTCCTCCCCTCTAGGAAGATTTTCTAAACAATAAGAGCTTTCATGCTCAGGGTTCCACACACACAGTGTATTTGTCAGCGTGTATCAGTTTCAGTTGACTATGTTCTACCTGGAAGATGCATCTCTTTTGTGTCGTACTCCAATGGCTAGACTCAGAATTTGTTATGCCCAGACCTCTGGCTGTAATTCCACTGCTTCCCCTGTGTAGTACTTAACTCTTGCATCCTATTGTACATCCTAGGTGTAAGAGTTGTCATCGTGGAGGTGGAGGATGGTAGAGGTGGCTGAAGTCGCATCTGAGTCTCAGGCCTGTCAAATATAGCTATGAGATGTTGGGTAAGTCATTTTATCTTTCCAAACCTCATATCCTTAGCCATCAAATAGGAATGCTTGTAACAACCAAGCCAGCTTGTTGTGAGGATTAAATTAATTGATAGAGGCAAAACTCCAGTAAGAGTGCCCAGCACACAGATGGCCTATTTGGTGTGGTGTGACCAACCACATTCACTCATAAGCACCAACTCATCTATGCTTTCATACAACTTCTGGACCTGTTGGTTCTCCTTAGGGGCCGCTTGGGAAAAATTTATGTATGGATCTCCAGGCCTTTACCTCTGCATCCTCTAGAACAGTCTGCTTTTATATTTTACATATTAATTTTAGCATTAGATTTTAGTTAAAAAGAATTCCAGAACTTATTTCTCTTAAACTTCCACTATAAGTTTTTTCAGGCTTTTTTTTGCCATTCCTCAATGTAGACCATGAGATTATATCAAGTTAGCCAAATATTTCACTCGGGTAAGATGTTACAGAAAGCCCAATGAACTTTTTGGCTAGCCCAGAACATACTTTTGATGTCCAATAAACATCCATCAATGATGGAACCAAAAGCTTCTGTGGTTCTTGCTTGTGTAGCAGAAACTGGGGCAATTGTCTACCAATTTTGGTTATCCCAGCTATGCATGACCTGTCCATAGATGGCCATGTGGTCTCCTTATAAAAGAGTAACGTTATAAAATGGCTTTTCTCAGAGACTCCATAAATATGGGGCTGTTAGCACTGATTAAAATATATTGTTCACCTTCCAAATATATTCTAAATAGAAAGAAGCTGTGCTCTGAAACTAAGGGTTTGTAAAAGTTGATAAAAATTCTTGTATTTCTTTGCAAAGTTAATTTGGAAGTTGTATTTCTCTTTCTCACAGATGCGCGCGCACGCACACACACACGGACCAAACCACATCCAAAAGCAAATACCAAACTGCTAAAAGTATTTCTTTAGTGGTGAGATTATGCATATTTCTTATTTTTTTTCTTTTTGCTTATCTTCATTTGATCATTCTTCCATGAAAATTGAATAAATACATTTTACAGAGAAAGTATATGAGAAAGAGGAGAGAGACAAACACAGAGAGCAAATTAAAAGGACTGAACATGGAAATCTGCATTCAACTTTCTTTACCTAATAGATTTTTGCCTCCAATCATTCTTAAAGTGTCATTACCTGAAAATGTCTGTGCCTTGGTTTACTGGTGACAATGCCATTTGTAGCTTCTCAGTACCTGTGGTGAGCAGGCCTATTAGGTTAACGTCCATAGCATGCCTCAAAAATGACAAAACTCATCATCCAAAGACAGTCATGTCCTTAATGAACAAGCTCTGAAAAGAAGGAAACCTGAAGACTGAGGGTTTTGCATATTGTTTTCCTTTCTCTTTTAAATTATTCATTATGTACATATATATGTATATACACACACATATGCATACATACATACATTAATTTGGCTGCACCAGGTCTCAGTTGTGGCACATGGGATCTTTAGAGACAGTATGCAATCTCTTAGTTGCTGCATGCGGGATCTAGTTCCCAACCAGAGATTGAACCCTGGCCCCCTGCCTTGGAAGCATGGAGTCTTAACCACTGGACTACCAGGGAAGTCACCTTTTTGTTTTTCTTCTTTTTAAAAATCATTTTAATTTTTATTGGAGTATGGTTTGTTTGCTCATTTTTGTTTTTAAGACAAGGGAGCAATAGAACTCGAGAGCAGAGATTCAGAAAACAGAATCTCTATTCCATCACTTACCCTGAGACAAGTAAAGTTCAAAGAGGGGATGTGATTTGCCCAAGACAATCCCTGTCTTCCCAGGAGAGCTCCTTCTCCACCTTTTTTGGGGCTTCCTTGCTTAACCATCTCAGCTCTGTCTAATCAGTTTTTTCATTAGTCTGTTTTTTAGAAGTTGTACTTTAACTATATTTTCCAGGTAAATAAGAGCAAAAGCAAAAAATACCTTGTAAATGAAGCTGTATCTTATTTCTTCTAGCTACTTTGCTTAATGACCTAAATGCATCATTCCTTTGGTCAGGGTATTGATTTATCAAGGAAGAGGGTGTTATTGAAAAGGAGTGAGTCAGAACATCCACGCAGGGAGATGTTGCTCTCAACACACTATCAGAGAGATGCTGGGGGTTGGGAGGGCAGGGTGGGAGGGAGAAGCGGAGAGGCAGACTGCAAGTTAGGGAAAAACAAAGACCTTTTTATATTTAAGGTACAGAAAGAAAGAATTACAGTCTCCAATCTGCTCACTACACCCAGACCAGAAAGTAGGCCAAAGCTAAGGGGTCCCCGCTGGGTCTTGTCCTTTTAAAAAAATCCCAGCCACACTCGTGACTGGTCCGAGCTCCCAGATCAGCACTGATTTTGATGAAGCTGAGTATCGTGCCTTCTTATGGACGCCTTAACAAGTAACCACAAGCTTGGCAGCTTGCAATAACATAAATGTATTCTCTCATTGCTTTAGAGGCTAGAAGTTCAAAATCCAGGTGTCAGCAGGGTTGGTTCCTTCTGGGGTCATTGAGGGAGAAACTATCCCTTGCTTCTTTCCCAGCTTATGGCTGTTGTCTACAGTCCTTGACATTCCTTGGCTTCCAGATACATCATGTCTGCAGTGTCATGGAATTCTGTCTAGGTGTTTTTGTGTCTCTTCTCTTCTTATAAGCATACCAGTCATCTGGGATTAAGGGTGCATCCTACTCCATTCTGACCTAGTGTGAATAATTATGCTTGCAACAACCCTATTTCCAAATCAGGTCACATTCTAAAATACTGGGGTTTAGGACTTGCACATATCTTCTTAGAGAACACAATTCAAACCTACAACAGGGGATAATAGGATTAACTGAGCAAAAGGCTTGCTACCTTAATGGGCAGCCTCCAGTTGGAATGATCAAATGTGTGGTGATGGCATGGATGTGTGAGCCAGTGCTATCTGAGGAATGAGGATAGGGCAGTAAAGGGAACATGAGAGGGATTTATGAGAAAGTAAGAGAAAATCAATCCTGTCTGACCTATGAGCTTGAAGCAAAGCAGATGGAATGAGCCTCTGGAAGTCCAATTGGTCCCATGGTGTGGAGGAACTTGACTTCACCAGCCTGGTACCTCAGTGATAAAAGAACCCACTTGCCAATACGGGAAACAAAAAGAGATGTGGATTCGATCCCTGGGTAGGGAAGATCCCCTGGAGAAGGAAATGGCAAGCCAGCAGTAGTCTTGCCTGGAAAATCCCATGGACAGAGGAGCCTGGAAGGCTACGGTTCATAGGGTCACAAAAGAATCAGACACAACTTAGAGACTAAACACACACACACTCACATATACACACACACACCCTCAAGCTCACCAGCAGAAATTCTGAAATGGTTGGTTCCTCTAGCCTGTGCCTGCCTATTTGCCATTCTACATCTTTTGAGTATCTTGTAGATATATATGAAAGCTATCACACTACTCTTTTCCCATAACTCATTAGATTGAGGGTTGCAAATGAAAAATCCAACAGGGGCCAGCAGATGAGAAAAATGAGTGAAGTGGGCTGGCTTCAGAATTCTGAAAGTTCATAGATTTTATCCAACAGGGGCCAGCAGACAAGAGAAAGAGTGAAGTGGGCTGGCTTCAGAATTTTGAAAGTTTATACATTTTCAGTTGTTTAATTGGCACTGGGTCTCAAAGCTGGGGAGGATTAAGGGAATGTTAAAGATCGTATTAACCGGAGTGGATGTTCTATCTGGAGGAGGAGCTGCTCGGTCACCTGCTCGGTCACATGAACAACTGTGCCTGAGGACACAGGCTATGGAGGTAAGCGGGTGAAATCCAGCCTGTTCTCTCCTCACCAAGCTGTGAGCCCACTAGCCTCCAGCAGCCCTGAGGAACACCTTTTTGCTAGTTTATGCAGTTTCAGTATAGACAGAGAGCAGCCCTGGCTCCAGTTTGTTGTTGCCAAGCTAGAATATAGGCTTCAGTGTTTCCACGTCTTCAGATTTTTGAAGCAAAGCTGGAAATCTGCATCTTGAGGCAGACTCTCTTAATTTTTAAATGGTACTTTCAATGTCAAAAAACCCTCCACAGGATAGTGCATCCATGTCAATAGGCTCTGTCCCCAAAATATGTGAGTCTTGTGTGATGGGAACAGGGCAGGTAGCACCATACCAAGGTCCAAGCTTGCTGTAGGAAGGTCACAGGGGAGAGGGTGTGAACAGCCCCTGCCTCCAGACAGTTTCCAAATTAGTCCCATTAGCCCAGTGTCACAATGGAGCAGTGCCAGGCTAGCCCTGGCCCGACCATCAAGGCAACCCCTTTTGAATGAGTATGAATCGTTAGTGTGAATGGCTGCAAATTACTAGCTGTGTTACCCTGGGAAAGACATTTGATTTTTCCAGACATTTGTTTCAGCAGGTTCTTACAATGATGAAATGAGATAAACTTTGTGAGGTGCCTGGCATGTGACTACCATTCAGCTTGTGGCAGCAGCTATCATTTTCAAGACCTGGCTGTGAGTGTGTGCTGGTACCCTCTTCACAAGGAAGAGTTGCATCCTTATTCTTGTCACAACCAAATTCCCCTGTTGAGAAACAAAGCTTAATAACTCTACCCATAATCATTATAGCATATGACAGCGGGGCCCAAAACCCGTCATCACTGCCTGCAATTTACAAGCCTAATATAAATAGTTATATTTAATCACATGAAAGGAACTTAGAGATGATTTAAGGCACTACTTCAATTTCCTCATTTTGCCAGGTGACAAAAACAAAGGCAGAGAAAGTGAGAGTGAGACAGAAAGGGAGAGAGAAATATTCATTTTTAGTCACGTAGTGAAATATTAAGAGAGCATGAAATGCAGTTTATATTTGTGTTATTGTTTTGATTTTGAGCTTGAAATAATTTTATGCTTTTAATTGAAACTTTGAGCATTGTAGATATTATTTCAAACAACGTTAAGTAATAAATGTGTTCCTGATTGATTTGGCAATGAAATACCAATTTTCCAGTCTGAACTAAAATGTAAAAATAAAAACTACATTGCTCAAACCACCCCCCACCATTCTCCACCATGTCTTTGAAGGGAATAGATTGTATTAGAAACATCTTGCACTAAGAGGCAACAAAAGCTGTATTTAATGTTTTGAAGTGTAGGGTTTGCGTTGCTGTCTTTTGGGGGGAATCCTGGGGTGCATGGGCTGGAAGTTTCCATACAGAGATGTGAGGATGAAATGACCAGTGCATGGTGCCTCCCCAGGGCTCAATGAATAGTAGCTTTGATTCTCCTCCTTTTCATGCCCACATACTCTGCCCTATGACCCATTACCGGCCAGAAAAGACACACGGACTCAATGCTTCCACTCTGCACATTTTGGGGCCACATCATTGTATTTTATTTTGTAAAGAACTGGAAACTAGCTCAGGACTTGTCACCATGAGCATACTCAGTAAAATTTAAGTTACTGATATTGTGCTGCATTCAGTGGTAAGACTTTAACATTGTGCTCGGAGCACACATACACCATATGCTAAACAGGACTGAAGACTATTCAAACCAAGAATATAAACATTATTCCAAAGAAACTTAAATTGTAGTTGTTGTTTAAAGAGACAACCAGAAAAAACGACTCTGCATTCAGGGGCTAACTGCTTCCTTGAATTCTGAGGACTGGTGTATTCATTTGTCTTCTCTCAGGTGGCAGCGCACGTGATGAATGATGGTTCAAAAGAGGAAATCATGGTCTGGAGTCAGTGGAGTCAGGTCAACTGTGAGAAAGTCAAAGGTCTCTAGGTCTCCTCTGGTACAACGAGGGTGAGTGTCCTCCAGATCTCTAAGGTCTTTAGATAGGCAGAGATTTCTCTGATGGCTTGTTTTCAATGTTGTCCTTGTTTTCTTCTAGATAACAGAAAGTTCAGGACCAGCCTCGTCTTGACCATGATGTATTCCTGTGCAGTCTCCACCACTGAGCAATGAGGATACATTTTTGTCGATGGTGCTTCTTCAGTAAAGAGAGTCTAGAGGCACCCTTCCCAGTGAAGCCAGGTGGAAGCATGCTGATGGGTGACACATGTTTTGTGGATGGTTGCTGGCAGGGACAGCTGATGACTGGGGACCAGGTGCCACATCTAATATTGTGAGACCCTACTGTTGTTTAGTTGCTAAGCTGTGTCTGACTCTTTTGCGATCCTATGGACTATAGCCTACCAGGCTCCTCTGTCCATGGCATTTCCCAGGCAAGAAAACTAGAGTGGGTTGCCTTTTCCTCCTCCAGGGGATCTTTCTGACCCAGGGATTGAACCCACATCTTCTGCACTGGCAGGCAGATGCTTTAGCACTGAGCCACCATGGAAGACTGTGACACTCCATGGCTGCTACTGCTCCCTCAAAAAACACAGATCCAACCACTAAACTGGCTGATTTACCCTGAATTGACCAAAACTAAATTTTTCTGCCTCAGAATTGAAATGAACTACATGTAGATTAAGTTTGACTAAAGGAAAGTTGCATTTCTGTGCTCCTGAACTTGTGAACTGAATTTATACTAGATATATACATGTAGATAGGTATAAGCTTATTTTTTTGTTTTTAAAATGATATATCCTCACTATAAAAATGTTGCTTGCCTTCACTGTCATCACCTGTCTCTTGAAAAAAAAAATGACTTCACACTTATAGAACTTTATTAGTTAAAAGGTATTTTTAAGTAATAAAGAAGTTACTCATTAGTAATAAATTTACTCAGTTCTCATGACAAGTTTGTTAGACAGAAATCCAGCCCCATATTACAGATGAGAAAATCGAGGCTTATGAAGCAATGTAGAATGCCCTGGGATCACCAAGTACAAATGGGCATAGTCAGAAATTGAATCCCAGTCTTCCAACTCTAGTGCATCCTTCTTTTGTTTTTAATTTTTCTTTCCTTGAGCTGAGTTATGTTGTTTGTTATAGCTTTGTGTGTGTTTGTGTGTGAAATAGCCTCTTGTCTGTTTTGTGGGGCAGATTATTTCTGCCTTAGTAAATATAAGAAAATAGATAAGAGCCTTGAGGTCAATGGAAAGGATCCCAAACATCATCATCTTTGAATTGAAATGTCCCAAAATCTGAAGTTTTTTTCTCCTCTCAACTGACTGATACATAACAATTCCATAAGATTTAGTTCCATAATATTATCCCACTGTACTTTTTACTCATTTACTGCAGACATTTTGCCCATTTCTCTCCCTCAAGAGCCCATTTACTAAGGGATATTAGGTAACAAGAGGATTGATGAGAAGTTGAAAGGCCATTTCTGGGTCAATGAGCAGAGATCAGGAGATATCATTTTTTTCTAGTTAGGAATTTTAAACTCACTCATGTCCCCAGTCCAAGTGGAAAAGCCTCATGTTTATATCTGAGCCAGACGACATTTCATTCATTCATTTATTTCTTCACATATAATGTATAACACATTTATTGAATACTTACTTTTGAAGGTACCATTTTGATGTAGGGCATTTAAAGGTGAATAGAGCATTAACCCTGTCTTTACAGAGTTACCTTTAGTGACAAAAAAAAAAAAAAAAAATCAAAATATAATTGCATTATAGATGAGGTAATGGAAGTTGACTATCTGCACCAGGGGTCTGAATTTGAATTTATGTCAATTATTTCCATCATTTTTGTGGTCACAAGCAGCCTCAGTTGCATGAACAGAGAGTTAGTATTGACCTGAACAAATAGAAAGGGTCTTCATCAAGAAGATACAGCTGAACCAGGCCTTTCGAATTTTTCATTTGAGAGACAGCATATCGATGGACTTGCTTTTTCTGGGGGTAAATGCTTTTTCTGGTGACCCAGTGCTACTTTCTCCAGAGTTTTTGTTTATGTGTTTAATTAAGACTGGCTTCCTGCTTTTGGAAGCAATGGATGTGAAATATGGAAGGAATGATCAAGACACTTGCAACAGAATTTCAACTGACCACTGAAACATTTACACAGTGAAATGCTAAACATCAAACATGTTTTAACTTCAGGACCCTTAATTTCAGGGACATAGACTGGCTGGATTTCCCTGGTGGCACAGATGGTAAGGAATCTGCCTGTAATGAAGGAGAGCCGGGTTTGATCCCTGGGTTGGAAAGAGGCCCTGGAGAAAAAAATGGCTACGCACTCCAGTATTCTTGCCTGGAAAATCCCATGGACAGAGGAGCCTGGCAGGCTACAGTCCATGGGGTCGAAAACAGTTGGACAGTCACTGAAATGACTAACACTTTCAGACTGGCTGGGTAAAGCTTCTCAAAAATCCTGTGCAGTCTTCTCCTTAAGAATAATCAAAATTTTCTGGCTGGTATTAAATAAAGGATGATATCTTTCACATCAGGGAACAATAAGAAGCTATAATCAGGTAAAAATAAGTAGAGAGAACATGTCCGGACATTGCCCATATCCTTATTACGTCAAAGGATACCATCTTCTGAATGCTTACCATGAGTCAAGTGCATATACATAGACCCTGGTCTGTCTGTGATCATCATCTACAGGCTTATCCTTAAGGCTCCGCCACTTTCACACACCTGAAGAACAATGGTGTTACCTGGTCACAATCACTCATAATCGAGCAAAAGACTAATGCCTAACATTTATGCAACATCAATGTTACTCCAACTCTGTGGCACACCTAATGTGCATCAGTGGGGCAGCCTGACAACTGAGACCACTGGCCAAGCTTTTTAATTGTCATCATAGACTCTTGGCCTTATTATTCTCACAGATAGGACTAAAAATAGATAAGCCTTCAGTCATCCCGCATTCCAGGTCCTGGACACACACCAGAGTTTAAATCGTGTGCAACCTAATTCCCATCAAAATCTTAGCGGAGATAACGAAAATCTGCTAGCACCTAAGAAAGCTGCTTCTTTTTGCCCTTTTTTAGTCACTACTCTACCAAAGCTAAAAACAATCTTTATTTGTATCACAATAAGATTTACCTGTTATTGAAGTTTATATAAATGGAAACAAACAAAATCTTAGCTGAGAAAATGGTATTCATGAAAGAAGAGGCAGAGTCTTCATCTAACCTTCTAGAATCTGCAAACAAGAGTGTCAAAAATAGTACAATGTCTTTGACAACTCAGTTCCATTTTCTCCTGTAGTGAAGGGGTTGAAAGACTGGAAACAACATTCTTCAGAAACCTTTGCTAGCAGCTAACTAGCATAGAGCTAGAGCATTCCATCAGAGTGCTAGTGTGCAAAGTTGGAAGAAGGAAGAAAAGCCTAAGCTCTATTATTACTTCTTGGGCAGTGGCAGAGATCTGTGAATTTTAAGACATTCACAGATGTCTTATATTATATTAAATTAAATATATTATCTTAAATATAATTAACTAATAAATATATTACCTTAAATATTATAGTGGCTCTCAGATATTTTGCTGTGAACTCTCCATCTTCATACTGGTGATACTGCCAGAAAGTTCCCATGATTCCTGCATTTTCCTGGATCCCTGAAAGCTAGAAGCAAACACAGGAATTAAAGCATTTATTGTGCCTTCTCCTTGGAGAGTTCCTTTCTCAGATACCCACATAGTTCACAGGTTTACTTCTTTAGACTCAAATGTCACTCACCAGTGAGGTCTTCTCTGACCATTCCTTATAAAAATGCACTCTTCATGCCACTCTGTATCCCACACCCGTCTTTATTCTTCACAGTCTACATTCAATTTCTATTTGCTTTATTATGTGTTTACTTATGCACTGATCTCTCAGAAAGTCAGCCCCAGAAGAACAGGGATTTGGTTTTCTTCACTTTTGTATCCTCAGCACCTAGAACAATGCATAGAGCATTAAAGTTGCTCAATAAATATTGGTTGAATGAAGGTATAAATGTTAAATACATGAATATATAACAAAGGAGTTAATAACAATAGTCACAATAATGATGATAGTTGTCTTATTTTGTTTGGACATCTATAAAAAAATACCAGAGGTAGCTTATAAAACTGGGTATCTTATAAAAACAGAAATTTATTGCTCACAGTTCTGGAGGCTGAAAAGGCCAAGATCAAGATGTCAGTATGGTCACTTTCTGGCGAGGGTCCTCTTCCTGGTTCACAGCTGGTTTTTCTCGCTGTGTCCTCAGATGCTAGGAATAGTCTATCGGTCTCACCGGAGCCTCTTTTATGAGGCAGTAATCCCATTCATGAGGCTTAAGCACCTCTCAAAGGCCTAACCTACCAACATCACTACATAGGGCATTAGGACTTCAATACATGAATTATGGGGTGACATTCAGATCACTGGATTCTCTTCTGACTCTCACAAGAATCATCCTTAATAGTTCATTCATGACAATGTGTAAGAGGGTAGTTAATAACAGCAACAACAACCAACCTTTATGAGCAGTTCTATATGCCAGCACAGTGCTAAGTATTGAAAAAAAAAGTGAAAGTGTCACTCACTCAGTCATGACCAACTCTTTGTGACCAGAGTGGGTAGTCATTCCCTTCTCGCAGTGTTCCCAACCCAGTGATCAAACTCAGGTCTCCCACAATGCAGGCAGATCCTTTACCATTTGAGTTACCAGAGAAGCTCCCAAAAGGGGATGCTGTGGCTGCATGGGCTGGGAAATAAACCCGGCTCTCCTGTGCTAAGTATTGACATCCATCAAATCCTCCCGGTAACTCTATGGTACAGGAAGCAATGTGCATTATCTCTCAGCATCCCATTCTCCTTGAGGCAGTGTTTGGTCCAAGGATAGAAGTGAAAGAACCAAGGGGGAAGCCCAGAATCTTTGTTTGATGCTGAAAGACAGACTTCTTTCTTCTGGATAAGAAGTAGGGAACATGCAGTGCAAGATATTGCAGTAGTCATTCTATTACTACAAGCAGAGTCAGCTTAATACTTAAAGTCAATAGGATGGAAGACAAAGGAGAAAGAATGTGGGCCCGTGGTGACATCACTGAGCTGCTGGGACAAACTTTACCTGAAGCTCACCCTACTTCTTTCAGTTTAAACCAAAATATTCTCTCGATTATTTAATCCAACTTAAGGGTTTTTGTTGTTGTTCTTTGCAACTGAAATCACCTTAACTGATCCAAGTAGATATTACCAAGTAGCTGTATGATCTTAAAGCAAGTTATGAAACGTCTCTTTCCTTCGGTTCCCTCATTTATAGAGTGAGAATAACAATAGAACTTAGCTCTGGATTTGTTGTGGGAAAAGAGAGACACTGTAGATAAAGACACAGCACAGTACCGGATGCTTAGCAAGATATATGTGTCTTAATATTACTTCAAGAAGCTCACAATAAAAGGAAGAATAAAGGACTGTAATTGTTTTAGATCAGATGTGAGCATATTTATATTTATTTATTCGTCAACCTCTCAAACTCTACTATGTGAGCTTCTAGAATCTAGAAGGTAAGATGACAGTTTATTATTCTTTAAACCTGTCCCAGTGTCCAGCTTTGTGCTGGTCATATGGCAGGTGTTTCATGGAAGCATAATGAACTAAAGAACCAAATTATGAGAAGGAGCCTAAAGAAGGAGGGAGATAGGGAGCCAGGGTTAGAAAAGGTATATGCCTGATGGGATAGGTTTCAGGAGGCGCTGGGAGAGGTGTGGGCCAGAGCACAGGTGGAGGGATTAGCCTTGGCTAGGAAGAAGGTTAATAATGAGAGGGATCTGATTCCTGTCCCCAAATGACTGTCATTACGTTTCTTTCAGGGCTATGCACACAGCAAGGCACTAAATATTTCCCATTGGTTATTACTGAGGTAAGGCCTGGGAAAAACATTTGGAACAAAAAGAAATAGTGAACTTTCCTCCAAGAGGGCTGGGGCCAGTATCAGTGTTTATGTTATAGATAAAACTAAATATGAATTTTTAAAGAAGAAGTATAATTTTTCATACCATATTAATCTTCACTATACAATTCTGTGAGAATGAAACAGCTCCAAGTGAGAGAAATGAGTTCCTAAAGGTCTCAAGTTATATAACTGATAACTGTAGTAGATACCTTGACACTATCTAGTTGTATTTTTAGAAGTATTTTATTTTTTCTTCATCAAAAGTTATGTTAGAGTTAACAAAGCATGTATTGTTACTTAAACATGAATTAGCTGTGGATTAAATAATTTGGAGTACATCAAATTCAACAATACAGTTGTTGATGCATTAAGAAGCAGCAATAATGTATCAGGTTCAGAGGTTGCCATGGGGACATAGAAATAAATAAGGCCTGACCTTTATCTTCATAGAAATTACATTTTATTACCCTAAACTCAACTAATTAGAACTTGCTTGCAGTCAGCTGTAAGGAGACAGAAGGCAAATAAGATGTCATCTTGAGGATTCTGCATTTTCACAGCATTAGGGCATCTCCTGGGGTTAGTTCACATTGAACCCAGTTTTCCACACAGCAGCTGACATTTTTCATTTCTATGATGGCTTGGAGCATCCCTATAATCCTCTCAGGATGCACTGGTGGGCACAACTCCCCATCCTGCTTTGGAGATTTGAAATGTGCGTATAAATAACAGAAACACATGAAACAGCGGAAACACCTGTGTGTCTCCTCTAGGAGCCACGTGTGTGGAGTGGCCCAGGAGTTATCTCAGCACCCTTGTTTCTATGCACTGGAGGATCTGTTTCTGATTTGGACTGTGGACAGGAAGTAACTTGTATTGCCAGAGGGAATTTACATGTTCTTTTCCAATTCTTCCCATGACTGCTCTCTTCCTCCTTTCTGCCCCCTCAATTCCCATTAGAGAGACAGAAAGCTGCAGCGTGATGCATGGCCAGCATTTTGCAGAGCAGGATGAAAGGAAAGGAAGTAAGACTTACTAGACTGTGTATTAGTGGATAAAGACTAAATAGAAATCAAAGATGTACCTTAAGCATAAACTTCCAGGCAAATGCATCAGCAAAGATCAAGACTCAGTGGAAATATCCTGGAAGAAACAGCAGACATCACAGCACCAGTGATACAGAATTCCTGAAGGAAAAAAAGACTGTCCCAGATAAGGGGTTGGTGGTCACCACCAATTTCCTAATAATTAAGGAGAACATTTGTCCAATACTGACTATGTGACTAAATTAGTGCCCTACATATTCAATCCATACTTACCTACTCTAACTAGAACCAATACAATCCTTTGAGATCACTATTATTATTATCTTAATTGTATTGATAAAGACAGTGTTTGTGCACAGTAGCTAAGTTGTGTCCAACTCCTTGTGACCCCCTGTCATACTATAGCCTTCCAGGCTCCTCTGTCCATGGGATTTTCCAGTCAAGAATACTGGAGTGGATTTCCATTTCCTCCTAAAGGGAATATTCCCAACCCAGGGATAGAACCCGTGTGTCTTGAGTCTCCTGCATTAAAGTAACTGCCCAAGATTCCACAGCCAGAACTCAAATGCATGTCTGTTTAACCCACTTTGCTCATGCCCACTAAGCCTCACTACTTCCTTAGCAGGGAGGAACAAGAAGCTGATAGCAGAATCCACCATCAATTCTTTACGATCTGTTGTAACTATTTATAGTCACTATATACAGTTGGGCGGAGAAGGCAATGGCACCCCACTCCAGTACTCTTGCCTGGAAAATCCCATGGACGGAGGAGCCTGGTAGGGTGCAGTCCATGGGGTTGCTAAGAGTCGGACACGACTGAGCGACTTCACTTTCACTTTTCACTTTCATGCACTGGAGAAGGAAATGGCAACCCACTCCAGTGTTCTTGCCTGGAGAATCCCAGGGATGGGGGAGCCTGGTGGGCTGCCGTCTATGGGGTGGCGCAGAGTTGGACATGACTGAAGTGACTTAGCAGCAGCAGCAGCAGCAGCATATACAGTTGGGAATCACACAATATGGTTTGTATTCCATACAGTGCATTCACTTACTAATAAAAAATCCCTTTGTCTTTCATAAACTATAACTGCAAAACAGTATCTGCAATACTCTTGGAGATAATAGACAAAAATTTCAACAAATAACTGGAAACAGTAAAAATCAGGACATCACTTATTTGCAAGAGTATCAACTAGAAATGCTAGAACTGAAAAATGCAATAAGAAAATTAAGGACCCCAAAGGTATGATTTAGTATCAGTGAAAGGATGGAAGATAAGGAAAAACATGCTTAAATATATGTTTAGTATGCATTTAATTGGAGTCCTAGAAAAAAAGGAGAGAGAGAAAAGTCAGGGGCTATCAGTTATTCCATTGTTGCTGAGATACATTTTTTTTTTCTTTCACATTTTATCTTCTGAAATCAGCATGTGCTTTACTTTTACTGGAGCTGGACAGTGGTTATCAATTATCACTGCCTGTGCATGTGAGTATCAAGTGAAAACATCAGACTTTCAGAACAGGGGTCAGTGGCTTGGAAGAAAATTTCGAAGACAATAGTGGAGCACACTCACCACCTACTAGGAAACAAAATATTTATGGAGGAGGGGTGAAGGAGATGGATCAGACATGTTTAACAACATTTCCAAGGACAAGTCTGTAGTATGTTGTTTCTACATAATTTCAAAGCCAGTCACTGACAGCTTTTATTTCTTTTATGGAATCTTTGAGGAAATGCTATATACGGAATATTCATTGGAAGGACTGATGTGAAGCTGAAGCTCCAATACTTTGGCTACCTGATGTGAAGAGCCAACTCATTGGAAAAGACCCTAATGCTGGGAAAGATTGAAGGCAGGGGGAAAAGGGGACAAGAGAGGATGAAATGGTTGGACGGAATCACCGATTCAATGGACAAGTTTGAGCAAACTCTGGCAGATAGTGAAGGACAGGGAAGCCTGGTGTGCTGCAGTCCATGGGGTTACAAAGAGTTGGACACAACTGAGCGACTAAACAACAACAACGTACGTAGACAGCCAAAAAGTAATTCAAAAGACTTAGATTCTTCATGGCAAGAAGTTTTCAGAATAGCTGTGTAGGTAATTTCTTTTGCTTTTATTTTCCCTGTTGGGTAGTATGATGGTTAATTATGTGTTAACTTGGCTAAACAACAATGCAAGATATGGGTCAGACATTATTCTGGATGTTTCCATCAGCTATTTTTCAACAAGATTTACATTTAAATTGGTGGACTAGGAGTAAAGGAGACTGCCCTCCACAGTGAGGGTGGGCAACCCATTGAAGGTTTGAACAGAACAAAAAGGCTCACCTCCCTTAAGCAAGAAGGAATTCTCTAAGAGCCCACTTTAGGATTCTAACTTTAACTCTCCAGAGTCTGCACCTTGCCAGGCTTCCCCAGCAGATTTTGGACTCAGGAAGCCTCCACTAACACATAAGCAAATTGCTAAAATAAATCTCTGTTCTATAAATATTCACAGCCTGTTGTTTCTGTTTCTCTGGAGAACCTTGACTAATACAGGTATGAACACTGATATATAACACAATTTTGTCTACAAAAAAGAACTTCTACAACAAGCATGAGATAAAAATTTTAAATGACAAGGGTATATGTCAAAGTTTAGTTGAGCATGGGTTTATTTTTCCTATTCTTGGTTACATAAGTTATAACTGATGATGTCATGAACACGATGAAATATAATAGTAAAAGAGAACATTTAAAAATCATCCTTGAAAATTTTCCTCACTAATAAAATGCACAGATTCAAGCTGTCCAAGCACTTCCATGTATGACTGAAAAATAAAAAGGAAAAGGAAAAAACTACACTCACATATAGGAAATTTATAGAAAGCTAAAGAGAAAATCTTAACAGCATTCAGGAAAAAAGATTATTTTTAAAAGGAGGTTCAAAAGGGAGGGGATGTATGTATACCTATGGTTGATTCATGTTGAGGTTTGACAGAAAACAACAAAATTCTGTAAAGCAATTATCCTTCAATTAAAAAATAAATTAAAAAAAAGAGCAGTGGTAGGATTGACATTGATGTTTTATGAACTAAAGTTGAAACCAATGAAATGAAGTCATTAATGTACATAAAGTAAACACTTAGCAACCCAGAATTCTATAACAAGTTAATATTCATCAAGAATAAAGTGAAATGGGCAAAGTTGATCAAAAGGTAAAAACTTCCAGTTATAAGATAAAAAAGTCCTGGAGTGATGTTATGTATAGTAGCTGGAGAAGGAAATGGCAATACACTCCAATATTCTTGCCTGAAGAATTCCATGGATGGAGGTGCCTGGCAGGCTACAGGGATCACAAAGTGTCAGAAATGACTGAGCTACTAACACACACAATGTATAGTATGGTAACTATAGTTAACAATGTGTGTGTGTGTGTGTGTGTGTGCTCAGTTGTGTCTGACTCTGTAACTCCACGGACTGTGGTCTCCCAGGCTTCCCTGTCCGTGGAGTTTTCCTGGCCAAAATACTGGAGTCGGTTGTCATTTCCTACTCCAGGGGAATTTTCCCAACCCGGGAACCAAACCTGTTCTCTTCCGTCTCCTGCACTGGCAGAAGGATTCTTTACCACTGTGTCACCCAGGAAGCCCATAGTCAACAACATTGTAATGCATATTTGAAAATTGCTAAGACAGTAGATCTTAAAAGTACTCATCACGAGAAAAAAGTAACTGAGTGGTGATGGATGTTATGCAAATATATATATACACATACATATATTTCACTATATAAACAAAACCATTATGCTATACGTCTAAAGTACTACAATGTTATATGTTAATTATATTTCAACTTAATTTAAAAAAGAATAAAAGTGAAATAAGACAGTCCCAAGTAAGTAAAAACTCATAGAATTTACAAAAGGAACTGGACTAAAGGGGAGTTCTCAGGTCAAAAGAAGAGTCTGACAAAGGATGAAAATCAACCAAAATGTAAAATGATGTGAGTAAATTCAAGTAAACATTGTATACAATATAATTTTGTTTGCAAGTTAACATACAGGACAAATTCATATATAAAACAAAAGCATGTAAGTCGAGTGAGGTTAAAAAGAGGTTGTGGTGATCTTTGTCTTGTCTAAGAAGAGGTGAAAAAACCAAGTCCTTAGACCTTAGTAAGTCAGTGATGCATGACGTAATTTTTGGTGTCATCACTAATAGTAAAATAATCCATACTTTCAAACTAAGAGAGAAAAATGTGATAAATAAAATCTAATAGAGGGCAACCACGAGGGAAAAAGGAAGTATAGAACAAGCAAGACAAAGAGAAGGCGATATTAGATTGATCCATGTGAAATTCTTGGTTTGTAGGAAAAAGTATTCAAATGTTGGTGATTTCATATAGCTCAATCTATATGACATGTTTGTGAAAGTTGCTCAGTCATGTCTGACTCTTTGTGGCCAGAATACTGGAGTGAGTAGCTGTTCCCTTCTCCAGGGGACCTTCCCAACCCAGGGATTGAACCCAGGTCTCCCACACTGCAGAGGATTCTTTGCCAGCTGAGCCACAAGAGAAGCCTGAGAATATTGGAGTGGGTAGTCTATCCCTTCTTTAGGGGATCTTCCCAACCCAGGAATTAAACCATGGTCTCCTGCATTGCAGGTGGATTCTTTACCAACTGAGTTAGCAGGGAAGTCTAAAGCAGCGTAACTCTAATGCCATGACTCTGAACAGTACGCCAACCAAGAACTTACAGATGTTCAAGCTGGATTTCGAAAAGGCAAAGGAACCAGAGATCAAATTGCCCACATCCATTGGATCACAGAAAAAGCAAGAGAGTTCCAGAAAAACATCTATTTTTGCTTTATTGACTATGCTAATGCCTTTGTGTGGATCACAACAAACTGTGGAAAATTTTTCAAGAGATGGGAATACCAGACCACCCGACCTGCCTCCTGAGAAATCTGTTCGCAGGTTAAAAAGCAACAGTTAGGACCGGATGTGGAACAACAGACTGGTTCCAAATTGGGAAGAGTACGTCAAGGCTGTATATTGTCACTCTGCTTATTTAACTTATATGCAGAGTACATCATGCGAAATGCTGGGCTGGATGAAGCACAAGCTGGAACAAAGACTGTTTCTGGGAGAAATATCAATAACCTCAGATATGCAGATGACACAACTTCGCTTTTCTCTTGGGCAAAAAGCAAAGAAGAACCAAAGAGCCTCTTGATGAAGGTGAAAGAGGAGAGTGAAAAAGTTGGTTTAAAACTCAACAATCAAAAAACTAAGATCATTGTATCCAGTCCCATCACTTCATGGCGAATAGATGGGGAAACAATGGAAACAGTGACAGACTTTATTTTCTTGGGCTCCAAAATCACTGCAGATGGTGACTGCAGCCATGAAATGAAAAGATGCTTACTCCTTGGAAGGAAAGCTATGCCCAACCTAGACAGCATATTAAAAAGCAGAGACATTACTTTGCCAGCAAAGGTCTGTTTAGTCAAAGCTATGGTTTTTCCAGGAGTCATGTATGGATGTGGGAACTGGACTGTAAAGCAAGAATTGTGCTGAAGAATTGATGCTTCTGAACTGTGGTATTGGAGAAGATTCTTGAAGTCTCTTGGACTGCAAGGAGATCCAGCCAGTCCATCCTAAAGAAAATCAGTCCTGAATATTCACTGGAAGAACTGATGCTGAAGCTGAAACTCCAATACTTTGGCCACCTGATGCGAAGAGCTGACTCACTGGAAAAGACTCTGATGCTGGGAAAGATTGAAGGCAGGAGGAGAAGGGGACGACAGAGGATGAGATGGTTGTATGGCCTCACTGACTTGATGGATATGAGTTTTAGCAAGCTCCGGGAGTTGGTGATAGACAGGGAAGCCTGGTGTGCTGCAGTCCATGGGGTCCCAAAGAGTCAGACATGACTGAGCAACTGAACTGTAACTGTACTATATGACATATTTACACTCAAATATATAGGAAAAAGTGTTTCCTAGGTGGCTCAGTGGTAAAGAATCCACCTGTCAAGCAGGAGACATGGGTTTGATCCCTGGGGACACAGGTTTGAGTAAACTCTGGGAGTTGGTGACAGACAGGGAGGCCTGGTGTGGTGCAGTCCATGGAGTCTCAAAGAGCCAGACATGACTGAACGACTGGACTGAACTGAACTGAAAAATTTATTGATCATTTATCTTATGTTTACTATTATTATTTTATTTGAAAATAACTTACCAAATGGTTAGCATTATAGTCCCCTTTAAATAACTAGAAAGTTTTAAATGACTAGAAAGCAACCAAGCAGCATTTAAACAAATCTCACTATAGTACCTTCTTTATGGTGGCTTTCTTGTCTCCTTCAAAGAGGACTGAGAGCTTTTTGATTGTTTCGTATTTTGATTTTACATTTATTCCCTCTCTGGTCTGAATTCCTCTAAAGCCACAGTTTTATTCACATGGCAGTGTTGATATAAGACATTTATTCATGTATTAATGTCACATTTAGCGATTACTTGCCAGGCATCACATTCTGTTAAGGGCTAAAGAACAAAACTGTAAATAAGCCATACAGCCTAGTTGGAGCATTTTTGTGAAAGCTTTTGTCTTTTTGAAAAAGAAATATATCTGGGTAAAACCTTCCACTTTCTTTTTCTTCTTGCCTTAAATATAGACAGTGACAAGAAAGACCAAGAGGATTGCAGAGAAAACTTTACTGAGTATTGCTGAGCTACTGAACAAACACCAGCAATCAGTTATCTTGATTTCTAATATGTGAAAAAGTCAGCTCTCACTTCTTAAACTATTATAGTTGGGTATTCTTTTCCTTGGAACTGAAGACATTTTTGACTCACACAACATATGCTATCAATCAGGAAACGGATTGATGTTTCCCAGTCATGTTAGTAAGTACTTGTAATAACAGTTAATGATACTGCACAAGATTTTACATTAAGTATAAGTGAGTCCATGGGATTGCTACGAGTCAGACACGACTGAGTGACTTCTTTCACTTTTCACTTTCATGCATTGGAAAAGGAAATGGCAACCCACTCCAGTGTTCTTGCCTGGAGAATCCCAGGGACAGGGGAGCCTAGTGGGCTGCTGTCTATGGTGCTGGGGTCCAGCCCCGGTGGATCCAGGGAATTCGAAGGTGGGGACGGCGTCGGTGTCTTTGGAAAAATACATATTTAATCACAGATATATAGATTAGAAATGGATAGTGTAGTAGGAAAATTAGTGGAGAAAAAGAGGCTGAATAACTCGGTTTACATGGAATAGCATCCATGCTCCAGATGGGAATTCAGCCAGAAAAACGGGAGCAAGAATGAAACGACATGGGGGAATCAGTCTTTCCAGAAACTGATCCGATTTCTTTATTTTTGGGTTTGCTTATATATCTTTTGTTACACATAGGAATGAATACAGAGTCACGTGGAGGTCAGCAGTCCTGACCTTTATCAAAATCAGGTGCTTCACATAAATGTATAAAAAAAAAGGTCTTAGGGAATTTACATCATCTTCTGGCCATGAGACCTGCTGACATTTTATGATCCTTTCTTTCTGATAACCAAAAAAACTTATTTCTTCCAAGGGTGTTTTTTCTTAAACCAGGCACCACCCTCCAAATAAAGTTACATTCCTATAGGGTGAGGGTGTAGTGAGTTACAATCAAGAAAGGAATTTATTTAACCCAAGGTTAACATGATCAATCTTAAAGGTTAATACTTATTTCTCCTATATGCTAGTTATATTCATTATAAGGGCAGGGAACATGGAGATTTAGCAGCAAACATCAACCCAACATATGAAAATCCCTTCACCAATGTTCCTCTTAAGATCTATTTAGTCTTAAGATAGTGATAAAGTTACTTTTTTACATAGCAAGGACACAGTGATTCATAACAAAGTACAGTGATCTATTACAAAAGAGAAAATGCATTAACTCAAAAAGTCTAGTATTGCTAGCCTTAGAACCACTATATTTCATTTTCTATATTCCAAATACATTGATTAATATATTCCCAGGTGCCTAAGGATATGGAGGCCTGGCGGCAATCATTGACTCGACAATGAGAAAAGCCCTATGCTAGTTAAGACTTTAAAAATGCTCCAAAACTCTCTGTGCTGTTTATGGTTGAGAGGTAGTAAACAATCATGTGCGTAGTGGCAGGAGTATGGATAATCCTGTCACACAAGCTAGTCTGTCAGCAGAGAGGTTTGACCTAAGACACCCTTGTCACACCCAGGACAGGGAATTAGCAGCAATTATTGACACAACAGATGAAAAACCCTTCACCAATATAATTTCTAACCAACCCACTATACTAATAATTTCCAGCTCCCCAAAATAATTTGCCTTTAGTAAGTCTAAAACATCTCGTGCCTCTCAGGTTGGGAGGCTGTAAACAATCACATGTGGCTGGACGAACCTATACAGGTGAGCTAGATAAC
Source organism: Redunca redunca (assembly GCA_006410935.1). NCBI lineage: Eukaryota > Metazoa > Chordata > Mammalia > Artiodactyla > Bovidae > Redunca > Redunca redunca. The sequence continues at coordinate 111,644 of SJYQ01001402.1, read as the reverse complement.
CTTCAGAGGAGTCCGTAAGCTGAAACACTCTTGTCGCGCCCAGGAATTTTTATTGCCTTGAAGCTGCACATTAACTCCTTCTCCGAGAGAAATGGTTATGGGGGAGAGCCCCCCGTAAAGTCAGAGGTGTAGGTGAGAGCATAAAACAGACTCTGGTTTTGGGGTAGATGCTCGGGAACAGGGGGTTTCCTGAAGCTTGGTCATGCCTTTGTGTATGCCGAAGCCTCCTTCCTCATGACCTTTGCCAGGGGCGGAGTTCCTCACGCTGGCTCCCGGCACTATGGGGTCACACAGAGTCAGACACGACTGAAGTGACTTAGCAGCAGCAGCAGCAGCATAAGTGGTAAAACGGAAGCAAAAGGTGTAGCCTTATTGCTTGCAAAAACAGAACTGAAACCAATGGTCCAAAGTTTCAGTGGGTCAGATTTGGATTCTACATAAATTAGAACTTTAAGCAGAGACATTACTTTGCCAACAAAGTTCCGTCTAGTCAAGGCTATGGTTTTTCCTGTGGTCATGTATGGATATGAGTTGGACTGTGAAGAAAGCTGAGTGCCGAAGAATTGATGCGTTTGAACTGTGGTGTTGGAGAAGACTCTTGAGAGTCCCTTGGACTGCAAGGAGATCCAACCAGTCCATTCTGAAGGAGATCAATCCTGGGATTTCTTTGGAAGGAATGATGCTAAAGCTGAAAATCCAGTGCTTTGGCCACCTCATGCAAAGAGGTGACTCATTGGAAAAGACTCTGATGCTGGGAGGGATTGGGGGCAGGAAGAGAAGGGGACAACAGAGGATGAGATGGCTAGATGGCATCACTGACTCGATGGACGTGAGTCTGAGTGAACTCCGGAAGATGGTGATGGACAGAGAGGCCAGGCGTGCTGCGATTCATGGGGTCGCAAAGAGTCGGACACGACTGAGTGACTGAACTGAACACAGTGTACCATTAATGGAGTGTGCTATCTTGCAAAGAGATTAATTTCTCATCCATTAAACTTTTCAGAAAGAGGTAATAATACCAGAGAAAGAATTCCAGAACTGCATGGAAGGACAGATGAGAAACTACTAATATTCCTTCTTACTCCAAGGTTCTAATAGCAATCTTCAACAATGAGTGTGAAAATGAAAAAAGCTTAAAAACACAAATTTAAAAAATGGTTAAATTCTAAATTCAAATAACCAGAACATCCCATTTCCTCATTTCTGATCATTTTATTTGCATCTACATATGTAATTTTTTCTTTCTTCTATGAGTCAATAGACATAGAAAAATGAGACTATAGTACAGAACCTAGACTTCTAAGCATATTGAAGAGGTAAACTTACACAGGGTTAATTGTTGTTGTGTTGGTCACTTAGTCGTGTCTGACCTTTTGCAACTGCATGGACTGTAGCCCTGCAGGTTTCTCTGTCCGTGGGATTCTCCAGGCAAGAATACTGGAGTGGGTAGCCATTCTCTTCTACAGGGGCTCTTTGTGACCCAGGGATTGAACCCAGATCTCCTGCATTGCAGGCAGATGCTTTGCCATCTGAGCCACCAGGGAAGCCCACACAAGGTTAATAAAAGCTGTCTAATAGATGTGTAGCATGAGTTTTAATTCAGCAAAAGAAAGAATTCTTTACTTTTAGCTAAAAATACTCTATAAACAATTACAGTTATAACTCAAGGTGATTATTTAATAATCTTAACATTATAGGAAAGTTCAATATGTTAAGATGTGATTTTTAAAAAACTTCAACCAAAGTTATTATTAAACAATTCAATGTTTAGGGCTAAAATGAGAGCTTTGCTAAGAATGATATAGTCACATGTCCCACTGCCCACACAGAGGGGAGAAATGGCATACATCTCTCAAGATGCATGACTCACTCACTACCTGAGAGATATAGAACATATGACCCAGGCCCCTCTGGAGAAGTCAGAATATGTTTTAAAAGAAAGTTATAATAAATAAATCACTTTGAAAAAAATTGCTGGTGAAAAACAAAATTCACCATGCAATTTGTACAGCATTGGACGTGTGTTCCTCTAAATGAAGCAGCTTGCTTTTCTCTAGGAAATGCCAAACATGAACCATGGTAGGGCCTCCCACTGGATTTCTTGAATAGGGCGAACAAAAGTGATATGATCTTGGATTTCACAGAGCTTATAGCCTGGTTGCCATGAACATTGCATGACTAAAGTGTGATGGAATATTAAATACTGACTTATTCTTTTTTAAGTGAAGTAACTTCTTTTTTGTTTTTCACACTCTAAATAGAAACTGCTCACTCCCAAGAAAGACCTTCAAATAACACAATGGGTTCTGCCCAACATTTACTGCTATACAAACCTATTTGACTACTGGCTCTGATTTCAGTTAAGTAAAATAAATATAAATGACTCTTCTGAACCTAACGTGTACAGATTAATCTTATAAGACCAAATCTAAGGTTTCAAAGACTAATTGCCACATTAATATTTACAATGGGTATTTTTCTACTCAGCTTTTTGTTTTCATCTACAGTGTATACAGTTCATGTTCGCATCAGTGATTTCTTTTCACTGACTTTTCAACCACTGTGAATGCTTCTTAACATACACCCATGGACAGGCTGATTGGTCCTTTCATAGACATGTTTGAATACAAAAGGTCCATTCTATTACATGTCTGCTAATACTACAACTGATCTCATCAATATAGTAGTCTGAAGAATTGGTTATTCAGGAATAGGTTTTCTCCCTTCCCCCAACACTAGCATTTTTCTTTCTAATGACATTTCTAATTGAAAAACATTCTAAGTCCAAACCACTTGCATTGTTGAGTCATGCTAAGTTGTGCAATATTATGTTCCATTCCATCTGGCATTAGACAATATGATAGGATCTAGAATCTTGAATTTTTATTCAAATATGTTTCAGATATAGATATTTCAAGGTATCATGAAACTATAAATCAGGATTTATCTTGCAAATGTGTTCCATAGCCTTTATGATGGTCACCAAAAAGTAAACAACTACAACATCTTTCATTGTACCAAATGTGGTTTTCCTATCCAAATGTTAAAAATTATTGCCATTAACTTGAAGAACTTGTTAAGCATCTAAAATTTTGTACCAGTAAGTATCTGGAATATGCCTTGAAGCAACTTCTGTTTACAGACAAAGTCTGTAAGATATCCAAATACCACTGTGATGTGTTTACAGTTTGTAAAAGAATGAAATATCAAGTCCTTCAGAGTGCATATTTCTAAATGAGCATTAAATGAATTGGGAAAAAAACTAGAAAATTTTCATGTCTGGTGCATGCCAAGTGAATGATTGCATTCATCTTCCCTTTGCAGCTTGCTTTTGGTTGATGAGGGACTCTCTCTAATGGTCATTAAGGTCATTGCTGGGAATTAGTTTACTTTTGTAAATGGATTTCACCTGGCGATGTCATTTCTCTGCAATCAACTGTATCATCTTGGGACTATGAGCAATGATGCTGAACTACTGACAGATGGAGAATTTTGAAATGAGTTCCAACTAATTCTGACAGCCATCACTTCCCACCACCCTTAGTTAAAAATTAACTTTCAATAGTGGGAAAGAAAGATGATGAAACCTATCCGATACCTACAAAAGATGCTTAATATCACGAATTGTTATCCATCATTTCTTTTTTGGGGGAGGGAGAATGAGTCGATCTACAGAGTTATTATGACTACTAAATAAAACCAAAAGTTCATTACACTATATCGCCTATGAAATTAAACTTATAGTCAGTCATGAGGAAGCAATCTCCCAGGAAACATCATTGTTACAGGAATGAAAAATATTGTGTTGAGACTTCCCTGGTGGTTCAGTGGTTAAGAATCCATCTGTCAATGCAGGGGAAACAGGTTCAATCCCTGGCCTGGGAAGATTCCACCCACTGCAGGGGAACTAAGCTTGTGTGTCTCAACCACTGAGCCCATGCTCCACAACAAGGGAAGCCATTCCAACTAGAGAGAAGCCCCTGCTTGCCCCAGCGAGAGAAAGCCAATGTGCAGAACAAAGAGCCAGCACAGTAAAAAATAAATATTTTTAAAAAAAGTATTGGTCAAAAACAAGCACTAAAATTCACCTGCATAGCTTATCTAATTTAATTAATTCTTACGGCTTGTCTTAAAGTTTTCCTGAAATGGGGAATAGCAACAGCACATTTCTTCAATAGTCAAGATCATCCAAGTATTTAAAGTATTTCAGAGAATACTGTTGGCTGGCTGGGGCCACAAAGAGCTAACAGGCTTAATCACTGCTTCAAAACTAAAATGGTAAACAAGAGGGAAGCCTCTCTCATTATAAGCTCTGAAAGCGAGGTAGGATCATGGATGCTGGGCCTTCAGTAGTGTAAGCACCCAATTGCTGGAATAATTTATGGTCTTGTGGGAAAGTCTCTGGGGGGCTCTATCCAATTAATAGCAAAATAGGTAAGTTTGGCAGATGCATTAGCTTGCAGCTAAACACTGCTTTTGGAAAAATCCAGGTGAAAGGTGACCAAAATACACAGTTCTATGTTACTAGAATTACTGATGGATGTTCTACCTTTTTTCAGCATGTGTATCTGTTTTTGATACCATTTATCCCTGCTGGCTTTGCTGCTTTTGTGCCAGTGATGGCCAGGCAGAAAAATGCAAGCTCTGTTTATGCTAATACTTGACTTTTTTTTTTTTTTTTTTTAGCATATTAGGAAAAGATGTAAGGATGTTTATGAGGGAAAGTTGAATTTTATGAGATAGGTAAAGAACAGTAATGTAAAAATTGTACATTTCAGTAATGTACCAATGTGAAAAAAAGCACTGATCATTATATAATAAAGGTGTGTTTGAAACGGGGATGGAAACTTGAGGATAAATGGAATTGAATGGTGTAGCTATGGCTCATCTGTACATGGGAGTGATTTAATTCAGAAACTCAGGATCATGTTTGGTGTATATGTATATGAAAGGAAGAAAGAAGGCATAGAGTGACCATGAACAGATCATAGAGTTTAAGTGAGCACTCTGATATAATAAAAAAGAAATATCAGTTTAATTATGTGGAGAACTTAAACCTGGCCATATCTTTGAGAAGTCATATAGTACAAATAAGTATTACATGTTGGGAGTTTTGGGAAAAACTAATCCCTCACATCTCAACTGAGAAGTAGACATGAGATCTGGATTGGAGAATTCACAGGGTATAGAGATTTTTACAACTTTTCTCCAAGATAAGATCTTGAAATTCTTATCTAGTCAACTCCATGAAGGAACATGGCTTACACAATGCTCTCTGACTGCAAATGAGGAATATGTAAAGATGGAGAAAATTTTTCTTCCTACATGCTTCTGCTATTTTTCTGCTTGTTTTATTCAAAATGCTTTCAGTTTTTGTAAATGACAGAAAAATCAATGAAAAGAGCTCAACACGCAAAACCTGTATGTGATTGTGTGTAGTTATTTTATTTGCAATGTCCTCAAAATAGAAACAACCAAAATGTCCTTCAAGAAGTGAACAGTTAAATTATGGTATATTCACATCATGGGATACCAAATAAGAAAAAGTAAAAATAAAAGAACTATTGGGATTCCCCTGGTGGTCTGGTGGCTAACAATCTGAGCTCCCAATTAGGGGGCCTTGGTTCTCCATCTTTACATATTCCTTCATTTGCCCATGTATTTTTTCAAATTTTTTTTCAGATATATACCCAGAAGATGAATTGCTGGGGCATATGGTAGCTCTCTATTTTTTTAAGAAATCTCCATACTATTTTCCACAGAGGCTGCACCAATTTACATATTCACCAACAGTGTACGAGGGTTTCTTTCTCTCCACATTCTTGTCAACGTGTTATTTGTGTTCCTTTTTGATGACAGTCATTCTCACAGGTGTGATATAATAAATATCTCATTGTGATTTTCACTTGGATTTCTCTTTCCTTTAACATATAGCTGTCTAGTTCTCCCAGCAACACTTGTCAAAGAGACGGAAACCACTAAATTTTGGATCAGATGTCTACTTGAAACCAATCATTGTTAACAGGAAGTTGGGCTATAGAGTAGTCATGATGAGCTGAGGGAATGTGTGTGTGTATCCATGTGTGTGCAGAGATAATTCCATTAGGATCTCACTGAGGGAGAGTGGTTTCCCAGAGAAAAAGTGAGATGGCTTCATCAAACTCAGGTTAGTTGAACCAAGCGAAACAAATGTCTGCTGTATTACTAAAATGTCAGAATAACAACTCTGTTCAGTTCAGTCGCTCAGTTGTGTCTTACTCTTTGCAACCCCATGAATCACCGCACGCCAGGCCTCCTGTCCATCACCATCTCCCGGATTTCATTCAAACTCACGTCCATCGAGTCGGTGATGCCACCCAGCCATCTCATTCTCTGTCGTCCCCTTCTCCTGCTGCCCCCAATCCCTCTCAGCATCAGAGTCTTTTCCAATGAGTCAGCTCTTCACATGTGGTGGCCAAAGTACTGGAGTTTCAGCGTTAGCATCATTCCTTCCAAAGAAATCCCAGGATCGATCTCCTTCAGAATGGACTGGTTGGATCTCCTTGCAGTCCAAGGGACTCTCAAAGAGTCTTCTCCAACACCACAGTTCAAAAGCATCAATTCTTCGGTGCTCAGCTTTCTTCACAGTCCAACTTTCACATCCATACATGACCACTGGAAAAACCATAGCCTTGACTAGAAGGACCTTTGTTGGCAAAGTAATGTCTCTGCATTTCAATAGGCTATCTAGGTTGGTCATAACTTTTCTTCCAAATCTCTTAATTTCTTTTAATTTCATGGCTGCAGTCACCATCTGCAGTGATTTTGGAGTCCCCCAAAATAAAGTCTGACACTGCTTCCACTGTTTCCCCATCTATTTCCCATGAAGTGATGGGACTAGTCATGATCTTCGTTTTCTGAATGTCGAGCTTTAAGCCAAAGTTTTCACTCTCCTCTTTCACTTTCATCAAGAGGCTTTTTAGTTCCTCTTCACTTTCTGCCATAAGGGTGGTGTCATCTGCATATCTGAGGTGATTGATATTTCTCCCAGCAATCTTGATTCCAGCTGGTGCTTCTTCCAGGCCAGCGTTTCTCATGATGTGCTCTGCATAGAAGTTAAATAAGCAGGGTGACAATATACAGCCTTGATGTACTCCTTTTCCTATTTGGAACCAGTCTGTTGTTCCATGTCCAGTTCTAACTGTTGCTTCCTGACCTGCATACAGGTTTCTCAAGAGGCAGGTCAGGTGGTCTGGTATTCCCATCTCTTTCAGAATTTTCCACAGTTTGTTGTGATCCACACAGTCAAAGGCTTTGGCATAGTCAATAAAGCAGAAATAGATGTTTTTCTGGGACTCTCTTATTTTTTCCATGATCCAGTGGATGTTGGCCATTTGATCTCTGGTTCCTCTGCCTTTTCTAAAACCAGCTTGAACATCTGGAAGTTCATGGTTTTCGTATTGCTGAAGCCTGGCTTGGAGAATTTTGAGCATTACTTTACTAGCGTGTGAGATGAATGCAATTGTGTGGTAGTTTGAGCATTCTTTGGCATTGCCTTTCTTTGGAATTGNCTGTGGACACTGCTGAGTTTTCCAAACTTGCTGGCATATTGAGTGCAGCACTTTCACAGCATCATCTTTCAGGATTTGAAACAGCTCAACTGGAATTCCATCACCTCCACCAGCTTTGTTCGTAGTGATGCTTTCTTTCTAAGGCCCACTTGATTTCACATTCCAGGATGTCTGGCTGTAGGTGAGTGTTCACACCATTGTGATTATCTTGGTTGTGAAGATCTTTTTTTGTACAGTTCTTCCATGTATTCTTGCCACCTCTTCTTAATATCTTCTGCTTCTGTTAAGTCCATACCATCTGTTCTTTATCGAGCCTATCTTTGCATGAACTCTTCCCCTGGTATCTCTAATTTTTTTGAAGAGATCTCTATTCTTTCCCATTCTGTTGTTTTCCTTTATTTCTTTGCATTGATCACTGAGGAAGGCTTTCTTATCTCTTCTTGCTATTCTTTGGAACTCTGCATTCAGATGCTTGTATTTTTCCTTTCCTCCTTTGCTTTTTGCTTCTCTTCTTTTAACAGCTATTTGGAAGGTCTCCCCAGACAGCTCTTTTTCTTCTTTGGTTTCTTTTCCATGGGGATGGTCTTGATCCCTGTCTCCTGTACAATGTCACGAGCCTCATTCCATAGTTCATTAGGCACTCTATCTATCAGATCTAGTCCCTTAAATCTATTTCTCACTTCCACTGAATAATCATAACTCTGTGGACATGTATAAATACTTGATTATCTAACTTGTAAAACATTTGAATAATTATATATAATAGTATAATGAAGAGAGGTTACAGGTTTAAATTATACAAATCTTGGGGAAGAAAAGTAAAGGCTAGTAAGAATGAAAAAAATTTAGTAATTAACTAAACACTTGCAAGGAATATGGTCCCAAAATGTGTGGCAAAATCAATTTCATCTACATGGCAATCCCAGTGAGATTGATAAAGAAAAGCTAATTCACTTTGGTCTGTAGAGAATCAAATTTTACAGGTAAAATGATGAATCACTGAAAGAGGTTAAATTGAAGTTTTGGGAGAAAAAGTAGAGGCCCTTAAATATTGACTCCAATATTTAAAATTACTTAGGCATCCAAAGTTGGAAACTATCATTTTTATAGGGGAAAACTCCCACTGTAGTTATCTATTAAGCTCAGTGGTGTAACTGGGAAATTTTTTTCTGAGTTGGGGACATTTTGGGTAGTGCTCTGAAATGCAAGACAGTAAAAAAAGTTGATGGCTGCTGGGAATCTATTTTGTAAGTAGATTCTCTTCAAACTGTAGGGGCTAACCGGGGGCTCAATTGTTCAGCTGTCTTGAAATTGAATAGGGAAGTGGAATGAAGGTAGATTTATTTGGAGAAAACAAAGGAAGCAGGAAGAGTAGAGAACATAGTCAGAGCAGTCAGGTGATGATCTTTCAGGCTTAGTTGAAATAGATTAATATTTTTTATCTGACATGAATATTTCAAGGGAGCAATGCACTTGCAGCATTCTCCGGCAGCATTTTGAACTGAATGAGGATTGGGATGGGAGTTAACTTACATTAATAATTGTTATTTGGAAGAACGGGGGAGGAGGGAAATAATAATTTAAAAAAGATACTGTGATTCTGAAACAGGCACATGAAGGGAGAATGGGAAAGAAATGTGAGCAGAGGGTGGTGGTATTAGAAAGGATTCCTTATATTTTCTATTTGAGAAGCGGCTTGCAGAGAATAAGAATATTCTGCAGGGATAAGAAATGAGGCTGAGGACAGTATTTGTGTCCAAAGTCCTGATCATAGAACTGTTTTCCTCTCATGTCACTAATCTTCTTAATTATACCAAACAGACATCTTTCACCTTCCATCTGTTTGAAAGTATGAGAATAAACTACTTTTTCATTCTTAATTTTTTTTAATTATGGCTCTTGGCTTATTTTGTCTTACATCTGCTTTATGTACATATACACATGTGACAGAAATATCTCAGAACTAACCTTTGCTGGCAGCTCTTAACTTGATGGACTAATCCCTACAGTGGCTGTTATGCAGAACTTGCCATTTGCAAAGCTTGAGTGGTTTCTTAAATGATGTTCACTCTGAGAAGTATGGACTATCTGTCAACTGCCACCTTTTGGGGGAAGTTACAGGAAAGGAAGAACTCAGCACTCTACATACACATTTCAAAAACAACCATCCTGTGCTGGCTCCTGAAAACAAAGTTATATTTTTGTCTTAGTGTCTTGAGTTGTATCTTCAAATTTTGATGATATACAAAAACATTTTGAATATAAACCAATGACTCAAGTTGAGTAGTTGCCAACAACTTTTGAGAAAGTTGTGAATATGCAACAAGTAATACCACATGATATTTTGATTGCAAGACACACATACAATTGTCCTTGAAAAATCAATACATAGGATTTGTGAATGCCTTTAGTAATATTAAGGGCTTCCCTTGTGGCTCAGCTGGTCAAGAAACTGCCTGCAATGGGGGAGACCTGGGTTCAATCCCTGGATTGGGACAGGCTACCCACTACAGTATTCTAGCCAGGAGAATTCTATGGATTGTATAGTCCATGGGGTTGCAAAGAGTCGGACACAACTGAGCAACTTTCACTTTGACAGTAATATTAAAGAGTGCTACTAATATTTAATAATACTCTAAACTGTTTTCTTTTTGATATAAACAATACAAGCTAAACCTAATTTACTTACAACTATATAAAACATTGAACAAATCTTTCTACCAAATCACAGATGACCATGGGAATGGAATTTATTTTCTGTAGTAGACCTTTTTTGTATACTTTATTTATCCAGCTATTTATCTATCTGTGCAGAGTATTAGCCCCACTGTAGATGGAGGCAATGCATGGACTAGGGATGGCAGTAACTCTTTTACACCAAACTGAGTTCAAAGTTCCAACTCTGCTACTATGGTCTTTGACAAATTCACTTTTCTAAGTGTCATCTTTTTTTCTAAGTAGAAAAATAAATACATTTTGTCTATAAACCATCATGTAAAATAGTGTGGCTAGGAGTTTGGGAATTCAAAATTTTCATTTTAGAAAATAAATATGATATATAGGTTGTACTTATATAACTACACCTACGGGGACTGAGGCAACATCTCAAAATCAGACATTAACACTTCTGCAGTCGAAACTTTGAATGTTCACACTAGGTGGGATAAAGACCATCAATAGTCCCACATTAGCAGAAGTATGGTTTTACAGACAAAAATTACAAAAACAGAAAACTTCTGATTTTCAAAATTTGTGAAGCTTTTAGAACTGTAAATGAGAGACTGGGAGTCTGTAACATCTACTGTAAAGGCTTGTTGTGAGGAATAAATGAAAAATGCATTTAAAGCGATTATCACATGACAAGAGTCCAAGAAAGTAAGACTATTATTGAGTTATTGACTGATGGCTCCTTCACAAATGATGGGACACTATAACATCTGTGACTGGAAGTCGCTCTCAAAGCAAAGTTGAAATGTCTGATCTGATTCTAGGGCTTGCATCTCCATTAACACCAAAGGGCTAACTGAGCAGTTACCTTAGATATCCAAGTTATTTAAATGTGAAAGAACCAAAGGATAATTTAAAATAAAATATATTTCTTATGCATGCAAATCCTTTTTCTGATTATTAAGCATACATTCAATATGTATAGTTGGTTCTGCTGTAGCTGTTTTGAAAATATGCTTGTGCTATGACACCATTAATACATCAGGGAACAATTTCAGCATAATGTGCATTTTACATTTATGAAATTTCATCCAAATGCAACATTAGGTGAACACAGAAAACTGCACACAGGTGAACCAAGCCATGGGGTACACAAAACACACACATTGCTCAAGAACAATGGGCCACAGCCATCCACATCTGATGTTACACATTTCTACCTCATTTAGATCACCCACTGGCCTGCCATCATTTAATTTTAACCCATACGCTGCAACTCTCTTACACCCATTTCCACGAGCAAACTTCATAACTTTTTCAGGGCAAAGTGCCTTAACTATAGTAGCATTTATGCATTTTTTAAACATTTAATTATGTTTTGGCGTTTACTGTGCCAACGACAAAGTTTTTGAGTGTGGTACCCTTAACTCCATTTGCCTGATAAGCCCTGTGTCTTCATCGCACAATTTGGCATAGCTCAGTGATTTTGAGAAACATGTATGCCCTGTTATAGCAGAGCTGTCATTCATCATATGTGGTATGTACTGTACCTACCTCCTGGCATGTAAGTAAAGTTAATACAATATCCAGGCACATGAGAACAAGTATTCCAACTAATTTACAAAAGTAGGAAAGTATAATAAAAACTTATTTGTATTATGTTACTTTACCAAAACCAAACTTAAGTCTTAGTCAAAATGAAAGACTGGTGGAGTTAGCATTAATGTGTGAAAGTGTTTGTTTCAAATTGGCAAATAATTTTCATGAATATAGTTTTAACTCTATTCTATAATGTTCTGTTAATTTTAGTCATTATCAGTCCCTACATTTTTGCTCAAAGTATGTTCTTAGGGGTATCACTTAGTTCAGTCGCTCAGTCATATCCGACTCTTTGTGACCCCATGAACTGCAGCACACCAGGCCTCCCTGTCCATCACCAACTGCCGGAGTCCACCCAAACCCATGCCCACTGAGTCGGTGATGCCATCCAACCATCTCATCCTCTGTCATCCCCTTCTCCTCCTGCCTCTAATCCCTCCCAGTATCAGGATGTTTTCAAATGAGTCAGCTCTTTGCATCAGGTAGCCAAAGTATTGGAGTTTCAGCTTCAACATCAGTCCTTCCAATGAACACCCAGGACTGGTCTCCTTTAGGATGGACCGTTTGGATCTCCCTGCAGTCCAAGGGACTCTCAAGAGTCTTCTCTAACACCACAGTTCAAAAGCATCTTTGGCGCTCAGCTTTCTTCACAGCCCAACTCTCACATCCATACATGACTAATGGAAAAACCATAGCCTTGACTAGACAGACCTTTGTTGGCAAAGTAATGTCTCTGCTTTTTAATATGCTGTCTAGGTTGGTCATAACTTTCCTTCCAAGGAGTAAGCATCTTTTAATTTCATGGCTGCAGTCACCATCTGCAGTGATTTTGGACCCCCCCCCAAAATAAAGTCAGCCACTGTTTCCCCATCTATTTGCTATGAAGTGATGGGAGTGCTTTAATAAAAGGAGGTGCATTTTTTGTATTAAATAAGAATATGGCTATATTTTCAGACTCATAAACAAGTATGTAGTGATGAAATATCTGGGGTGCTTTACAGTATTCCAGCAAAGGAAGAAAAACAAGGGAAAAATGGATCTTCCAGAAAAATGTGGAAAAATTAGGCAAGTGGATTCAGTATTATGATTATATGAAGGTTCACTGTATTATCAATTAAAGTTTTTTTTCTAAAGTTTGATGTTTCAAAGGAATTTGGGAATTACTATGTTAAATCAAGTAAGATTCTGACTATAAGACTTCAGTTCAGTCGCTCAGTAATGTTCGAATCTTTGTGACCCCATTAATTGCAGCATGCCAGGCCTTCCTGTCCATCACCAACTGCTGGAGTTCACTCAAACTCACGTCCATCGAGTTGGTGATGCCATCCAGCCATCTCATCCTCTGTCACCCCCTTCTCCTCCTGTCCCCAATCCCTCCCAGCATCAGAGTCTTTTCCAATGAGTCAACTCTTCGCATGAGGTGGCCAAAGTACTGGAGTTTCAGCGTTAGCATCATTCCTTCCAAAGAAATCCCAGGATCGATCTCCTTTAGAGTGGACTGGTTGGATCTCCTTGCAGTCCAAGGGACTCTCAAGAGTCTTCTCCAACACCACAGTTCAAAAGCATCAATTCTTCGGTGCTCAGCTTTCTTCACAGTCCAACTCTCACATCCATACACAACCACTGGAAAATACATAGCCTTGACTGGACAGACCTTTGTTGGCAAAGTAATGACTCTGCTTTTGAATATGCTATCTAGGTTGGTCACAACTTTCCTTCTAAGGAGTAAGCATCTTTTAATTTCATGGCTGCAGTCACCATCTGCAGTGATTTTGGAGTCCCCCAAAATAAAGTCTGACACTGTTTCCCCATCTATTTCCCATGAAGTGATGGGACCAGATGCAATGATCTTAGTTTTCTGAATATTGAGCTTTAAGCCAACTTTTTCACCCTCCTCTTTCACTTTCATCAAGAGGCTTTTTAGTTCCTTTTCACTTTCTGCCACAGCAGTGGTGACATTTGCATATCTGAGGTTATTGATATTTCTCCCAGCAATCTTGATTCTAGCTTGTGCTTCCTCCAGCCCAGCGTTTCTCATGATGTACTCTGCATAGAAGTTCAATAAGCAGGGTGACAATATACAGCCTTGATGTACTCCCTTTCCTATTTGGAACTAGTCTGTTGTTCCATGTCCAGTTCTAACTGTTGCTTCCTGACCTGCATACAGGTTTCTCAAGAGGCAGGACAGGTGGTCTGGTATTCCCATCTCTTTCAGAATTTTCCACAATTTATTGTGATCCACACACAAAGGGTGCAGCCAATGTCCTGGAAGGCTGCTGTTTCCCACTCTTCTTTGACATGGAGCCCTCTTCTTGGCAGGGTATCCAGATGAGCCATGTTCTGTGGACTATACTTTGGACATCATGACGTAGAGATTATACTAACTACTCCTAAATATTCTCGGAAATCGTGTGCAGTGTTAGTCAAAAGAAACAGCATCATTTGAGTTTCTCTCTGATCTTTGACTTGCTTCACGAAAATTATTTGCTACCAATTGTCACTAAAGAGCAATCTATCTGTGATAGTGGTATTTATGAAATTCACACTTAAGAGATTTTACCAAGATGCCCAAGCTGCTTTCAAATGAGAATAAAAAAATAAACTGCAAAACAAATCAATGATACATTTTTAAAAAAAACAACAAAACAAGTATAGAGGCTTGAATATAAAGAAATGACTTGGCAGCATACCTTAACTATTAGCAGTGGTTACAACTGGGAACATTGGTAGCGGGTGGTTGAGAGGAGGAGGAAAGCATATTTGTATTGTTTACAGTTCTTTTTGGAAAAAATATTACCTTTTAACAAAAATAAATTATTTTAGTTAAAAATCAATCTATGGTGTTGGGATAGTGGTCAGCCTTAGAGGGAGGTGGGATATGAGAGAGGCTTCTAGGATTCTGATAATTCTCTATTCCTTGATTTCAGGGCTGGTTACATGAGTGTGTTTATTCCGTGAAAATTCACTGAGTCATGTTTATGACTATCTTCTTGTAGTCTATCTTCTACATAAAGTTTATTTAAAAATTGCTTTCTAGTGACTTATTATTTATAGCACCTTATTTTAGTTTAAATGCATGTAATTTTTCCTTATTCGTATATCCAACAGTCCTTATTCATATATTCAACAGGTTTCTTTCCCACATTCATTACAATTTATTCCCTCTAATTTCTCCTTTATGTGGTTGTAATGCAAAGGTATTGTTAGGAACTTTTATGGAAGGTGAAATCCCTAGTCGATAAAAGTGGCATATAAGAAAATCACTCACGTCTTATGGTATGAGGTAGACCACGAGGTAGGGTTACTTAATCCCACTAGCTAGCAATTCATCAGTACGTGGTAAAAATATTTCTTTTGAAACCTTATAATTACCTAAGAAAAATGGGAAGGAATAATAAAGAGGCCAATGTAACTGATAAATAGGCAACACAATCAGAGTCCTAATGACAAAGGGAAAACAAAAATTGTCTATGTTTGTTCTTCCTACAATAGTTCCTGTGTGCACTTTGAGGAATATGGAATTATATGGGTCACAGTGGGAAGAAACTTCAAAGATCATTATTCCATCTCACACTCTTCCAATTAGATTTTTATTTGAAAAACATGATCAACAACTAAAAGGCCTAAAATATGCAGCTGATTGTTAAATGGCTGTTTGCTTAGATGGGACAGTTCCTAAGCCATATGAAATTAAAAGTGCATTTAACCAAATACTTGTAATCAGAAGATAAACAGGCCAAACAAGGCAGGTTAACAAGGACATAAGATTAAGTTGCAATTCCATGTACTTCCTATCACAGAAAAAACGATTAAAACATGTTCTCATTATCATTAAGAAACCTATAGATTATTCTCAGACTTGGTTCTAGTGCCACTTATCTTGAACTAATTTGAAATACAAATATACAAAATTGACAGTTTATGAAAAGTAGTAGTTTAAGGTGTGTAAAGGGAATACCCCCGGGAGGAGGGCATGCAAACCACTCATGCACACACGCACACAAGGGGTAGTCAGTCATGAGACAGAAAAGCAGGCATGATAAAGTTTACATATTTAATATATCAAGTAGCAAGAGACAATATTAGTATTTTATTAATGAACACTATTTAAATAATATTTACAACAGCTTTATCGGCACATATATGTACATTTGTACATCTAAATATGTTTGGAAAGAAAGGTCAGATATATGATTAAAACAATGTCAGACCAAATAAATCCTGGGTCATAATTTTATCACTCTTAAATTCTCATTTTAAAAAACCAGTAAGGGAAATTTAACTCTACTATTTTCTAAAATGTTCTTATCAACTTGCAGCATAGTAAAACTGAGCTGCCACCACACTGACTCAGGAATTTTAAAGGGGAGCAAATATTTTAGAAATGCAAAACATACCTTTTCTCTTGAAATTTTATATTTGCTTAGAATACAAAAGCACAAAACAAAAGGAATTTCATTTTCTGCTTGCTAAAGGTAATTTGAGTACACCTAGTTTTTAAGATGGTCTTCTTTCAAAGAGTTTAAACAAGTTCCTGAAAGGGTCCTGGCAAAAAACTCTTTTAAAAGCAGACTCCTCGACTTTTTTTTCCTTTGATTTCGAAGAGGCTTATCTTAGGTTTCCTTTTGAAATACTTCTTCCAAACTTTCTAACCATGCTCGGCTTTATTTTATGGATGTTTCTTTTATAGTCTAGAGAAGAAATAGAGAGATATATAAATATTGTAAAAGTATAATTCAAAAAGAATTTTCACCATTCACCAAACTTCACAGTTGGTAATTAATGATTTAAAGGATAACACCAACAAAGGAACATTAATACTTTGGCTTGAAAGTAGAAATACATTTCTCTATATTATAAACTGAAGTTTTAGTGCAGAGGTAACATATGCCCCACCGATTCCTCAAAGCCAGCAAGTGAAGTTAGTGAAAAAACTCTCAGATCTGCTTCTGTTCTTTTTGAACTAGGAGAGACTACTTCTATGAGCACTGTTCCCTTTCTTTTGTGCCACCATCAAGTTTTTTTTTTCATTCTTTGGATTACTTCCCTGGACTTTGAAACTTCTGTATTTTTCCAATTTAGAAGCATCATTGGAATCAGCACTTCTTAATGTGCTGATCCTGATCCCATAGTCCTTTTTCCTTCCACTGCTACCTCACAAATGGGTTCCATTTCTCTATGCCCCTCTTCTGGCTCTTTATCAGTGTTCACAATGATTCTCTACCCAATGTAGTGTTGTTACAACTGGAGGGCACTGACTGCTTTATGGGTCTGACTAATCACTCAGTCATTTTCTTGGTCACATTAGGTTTTAGTTTTAGGGGCACATATTCCCTCGACACTTCTTGTTTCTCTCAATGCTCAGTAAACAGAGTTAAGGTCATTTTCACTGATGCTTCTCCCCTTTTTTTTTCTTGGTACAGTTAGTTGGAGAAGTCAGCTGCATAGATTCTAAGGAAGGCAGCCCTGGTTCTCTCTTACTTCTTTAGTAATTCCAGCCATCCTAAACAGGAAGTAAGTGTAAAATTATTAAGTTCTAATTACAGACTGTTGCCCATGGAAGGGTTTGAGCCTGGCCTTTGCTGCCCCCTTTTCTTCCTTCTTTCCCTCCTCTCTTTCTCCCCCCTTTTCTTTATTGTTATTGTTGCTTTTCAGTCACTTGGTCATGTCTGACTCTTTGCGACTCCATGGACTGTAGCCGCCAGGCTCCTCTGTCTGTGGGATTTCCCAGGCAAGCATAGTGAAGTGGGTTGCCATTTCCTTCTCCAAAGGATCTTCCTGATCCAGGGATCGAACCTGCTTTTCCTACTAGCAAGTGGACTCTTTACCACTGAGCCATCAGGGAGGCCCTTTTCTTTATTAAACAGATTAGCAGACATTCAAGAGTTGCTGAAGATATTCGAGCCCCCAATGGAGGCTTTCTCTTTGAAGTAATCAAATGGACTGACGAAAGTGAAAAGGGAATCATTTCCCATGTGACAATGTTAATTAGTGCCCTATGCATGTACTACTTAAATTTGTCTTGCATTTGCTAGTGGTACACAGCACATACGGAGAAGGCAATGGCACCCCACTCCAGTACTCTTGCCTGGAAAATCCCATGGATGGGGGAGCCTGGTGGGCTGCTGTCCATGGGGTTGCACAGAGTCGGACACGACTGAAGTGACTTAGCAGTAGTGTATTTGGCCATTACTTCTAATGGATATAAACCATTCAGCTGGAGAAGTCAGTTGCATAGATCCTAAGGAAGGCAGCCCTGGTTCTCTCTTACTTCTTTAGTAATTCCTAATGTGTATTTGGCCATTACTTCTAATGGACATAAACCATTCAGTATGTGTGGGTGTGCTCAGTCACATCCAACTCTTTGTGACCCCATGGACTGTAGCCCACCAGGCTCCTCTGTTCATGGAATTTTCCAGGCAAGGATACTGAAGTGGGTTGCCACTTCCTATTCGAGGGAGTCTTCTCGACTAGGGGATGGAATCTGGGTTATCTGCATTAGCAGGTGTATTCTTTACCACTAGCGTTACCTGGGAAGCCCACATCAACCACTGGAAGTTGTGTTAGTTGCTCAGTCATGTCTGACTCTTTGCAACCCCATGGACTATAGCCTGCCAGGCTCCTCTGCCCATGGGGTTTTCCAGGCAAGAATACTGAAGTGGGTTACCATTCTCTTTTCCAGGGGATCTCCCTGATCCAGGGATTGAACCTGGGTCTCCTGTACTGCAGGCAGATTCTTTACCGTCTGACTACCAGGGACCTTCACTTTAATACCCTTTTCTAAGGGCTCTGTTATTCTTAATAAGACATAATTATTTCACCTTTGGCAAGTACTGTAGTTTAGTATTCTCTCCTACTGTTGTTCTCTCATCTCTCTTTATACATAAGATACTTGATGCATTTTATAGTATTCTTAGAATATAAGCATATTAGGAAATCCAGGTCTCTATTATTTGACAATTATCATAAATTTATTATTTAGTTGTAGAATTATGACTTCCTGGAGAATATTTTCAGGAGACCAAAGGGACTATACATATCTACACCACC
>SJYQ01001402.1:39226-81856 GCA_006410935.1 Redunca redunca | reverse complement strand
GTGCAGTAACTTTCCAGAAGAGCAGGCTTAGGCATCTGTAGCTACCACAGATTCAGCCTGGGAAAATACTATCTAAGAAGATTCTGTAATTCTTGGGCTTATAGTAGAAATGACAAAGAAAAAACCTGGAGGAAAATTATAATTCCTTTAAAAAGGGTCCCTTAAAACAAGGAAAGAAATCATGTAGTTATGGATTTTCACAACAAGAGGTTCTAACAGGCAATGTTAGGTAATGAAATACCTCAGTAATGGAGGTGCCACACAGGAGGTGATGGGACATTAAAAATGCATTTTTATAAGGTAGGCTCATAAAACTGGGATGGAAAAGACTGGCAGTTGCTTGGGAGGATAGCAAGTCTTCTCTCTAGGGTCTCTCCATCTAAGGAACCAGCCTACTATATCATATACTAAGTATAGAAGATAGCAGGTACTCTACAGTCTCAAAAAATTTGTTACTTGTAGACCATGTTTTGGAACTTAATTCTCCAACAAAAAGTGTAGGTATACTGCATTTCTATTGCCCTGAAATGGTTATGTGAATATGACTTCATGTCCAAATAACAACAATAACCATAATGTTGAGACTGTTAAAAGAGATTACTACTATTATTTTCAGTACAGTTTCAATGTTTATTTGATTAATGAAAGAAAAAAAAGTTGTAGTCAGCTATGGAACAAGAAGTGTACTCAGATTTTTCTCCTACGTGTCTAAAATACTGGTAGCTGGGCTTATACAGCCTCTAAATGGGAAATCAAATAGTTCTTTCTAGATAATAAACTATAGCAATAAAAGAAGACCTAAGTATTGACACTTTCAGGTTCCCCTCAACTAATTTTTTAACTAATTTTTTAGACATTGCCATAAATCAAGGCTAATTAGCTGAAAGACCTATGTACACAGAATACATCAAGTCACCAGATATTTGAGAATAGATAATAAAGGAAACAGACAAGTATTTTAGGAAACCATAATTAACGTCTTCAGAGAAATGAGAAATTATTACAATCATGAAACTAAATCAAAATGCTATGGAAAGAAATACTGAATTATAAGATAGAATTCTTAGAAATTTAAAATGAGAGGAAAAATCTAAAAATAAAGGTTATAAGATAAAGCTGAAGACACTTCCTAGAAAGACTAGCAAACAAACAAAAAGAGGTAAATACTAGAAAACTGATAACAGAATTAGAAGATTAATCCAGGAGATCCAAAATCAGATTAATAATAATGCTCCAAAGACAGAAAAGAAAGAAGGGAAAAAAATATTACAGAGGTTTATCTATGTAAGCATGTGTATGTAGTTTAAAATATGTGAAAATTTCCCAGAGTGAAAAGATAAAGGTTTCCAGAGAAAAAGGCCCACAAACTATTTAGTATAATGACTTAAACAACACCAAGGTATAGCATTATGACATTTCAGAATACCTAGGAACCCAAAATTTTCCTGGGAGAAAAAGTCTCACACAAGTATGAAAAATAAAAATGCCACGACAGTTAACAGCAACATTGGAATCTAGAAGTCAATGGAGAAACATCTTCACAGTTCTTGGAAAAATTATTTCCAAACTAGAATTCGATACTGAGTCAAGCAATCAGAAAATAAAAATATTGCTATACACCCATGATCTAAAAAAATTTTACTTCCTATACACCCATTCTCCAAATCTATTGGAGGATGTGCTTCTGTAGAATAAAGGAGAACAAGAAAGAAAATGAGTAAAACAAATACTACATACAGAAACAGCAAAGCAATACAAGAAAGAGTTTATGCAGTTCTTGACTCAAAAAGGAATGGTATTTACTTGATAACACTCAAAATTTATTTTTTAAAAGGTGAAAAACTGTTCTGGCAAAAAGGAGGAGGAAATGTATACATACTGTAAAGGAGTTAAATCCTTATCTTCTAAAATAAAAAGACAAATATTTAAAATTAGAAATTATAAGCAAGAATTAGCAGCATAAATTTGAAATTTAGAAATCAGGATGAAAAACCAAAAGGAATAGTTAAAAGATGAATAAGAATTGGGAGTGAGCAGTAATACTTCTACAAATATTATAGTACTTGTTGGCTTACATAGGTATTACCAGAAACAGGTATTACTTCATGCAGAGGCTTTTAATGAAAAGAAAAAGTCAGACTTTGGGGCTGTAAAAGGAAAGAACAGACCAAAATTGTCTCTTGCTTATTCTGGGATAGCTTTACTCAAAATCTATGGACAGAGTAGGGTCAAACCAGACAAAGCTATGAAACTTTACATTCAAAAGTCTAATTAACTGAAACATGCAAGGAAATAACATGAAATGAACTGGCAATCAAATAGAAGGGCAAGATAAAAATTCTTAGGTGGGGAAGATCTTTTCTTTATTTAGCCCCATTCTCCCCTGGCTGACTATCTCTCTCCCACTCATGTTTTCCCTAGCATTTAACAAAAAGAAAGGCAGGACAGTTACCTTCCTAGGAGAATTTAAAGAGGGCCAATAAATAAAGAATATGAAAAAGAATGTATAATATATAACTGAATCATTCTGCTGTACAGTAGAAAACAACAACAAAAAGAAATTAACAGAGCATTGTAAATCAACTGCTGTTGCTGCTGCTAAGTTGCTTCAGTCGTGTCCGACTCTGTGCGACCCCATAGTCAGCAGCCCACCAGGCTCCCCCGTCCCTGGGATTCTCCAGGCAAGAACACTGGAGTGGGGCGCCATTGCCTTCTCCTGTAAATCAACTATAATTCAATAAAATAATGTCAGGAAAAAAAGTAAAGGAGGCCAATAAAAAATAAATCATTCAATATGATGAGAATGAGCAAAACACATTTAAAGTCATGAGTCCCATGATGAAGGAAAATTCCTTTTCTTCGGGGAAAAGGTAATCCATTCACGAAATCTGAATGTTTGCATGAGTAATTCTAATATACTTTAAAGTTTATAGTGAACTACAAATAGTAGAAATAAAAATAAAGTTTTATTTCTTAGAGAAATAAAAGACATATTTTGGACAAGGACATGGATTTAATCATTTTGCTTTCATATATTTTAAGTGTCCTAAAGATCTCTGCATGTGTGCTAAGTCGCTTCAGTCGTGTCTGACTCTTTGTCACCCCATGGACTGTAGCCTGCCAGGCTCCTCTGTTCACGGGATTCTCCAGGTAAGAGTACTGGAGTGAGGTATCATATCTTTCTCCAAAAGATCTCTAGTTATAGTTATTGTTCTTATACCTTTTCTTTATCTTTACATTTAGATTCCATACAAAGGCAAGATGTACTTAAATTCTTTACAGGTTTGTTGATAAATATTCAGATGATTAAACAGGGAGGACAGTACTTTAAGAATCGAAAAATTTTCTATTACTGTTTTCAGATTAACTAGAATACATCTAGGTCTAATAACAATTTGGGAATGTCCTGGAGAAAAACTGTTCATTGAAAAATAACTTCGGTATTGCTTTACTTATAAAGGTCTAACATAGTTTTTATAAAATTCAAATGGTCTTCTAAGGTTTATTACACTTAACATAGTTGAAGGCACATATTAATAAAGTAACAAGATAATGCACCCGATTTTTGTCTTTATAGTTATGAAGCTTTTCTTAAAAATGATAATTTAGCAAAAGTGCAGAAACAATGCTAGAGATTTATTCAACAGCTCCTAGTTTAGGGAAAAGGGTAGGTGATGAAAGTTACATGATTAAATAACATAACTTTCAAAATGATTATGTAATACAATTTAACCAGGCTTTTATAAGTGATCAGAGATAGATCAGAGATAATGAAAGATATAGAAGAGCCTTTCTTCTACACCCTAGGGTAAGTTTTGCTTAATGAATCCAATCCTAGTCTTTGTAATACTTATCCATTAATAGTTTAGGAAACATCTTAAAATATTTATATAATGCTTTAAGGCATCTTATATACAACTGAAAATGTGCATTTCAGGATAAAGTGGTTTAGTGTTCTATTTATCTGTTCCTACATTATGGCTAGAGATTCCCGCTTCAAAAAGTTTGTTTACTGTAAGTCTATAAAGAGACTTAAAAAGGAAGTCAAAAACACTTTGTTGAGATTGCCAAGTTTTAGAAACCTTTCTAAAGCCTTTTAAGTATTAAAATTGCTTTTAAAATTAACTGCAAGTACAAAAGTTGTGGATGAGATGGTGTAAAAAACTAATTTTCATCAGTAATAGTCTGAATTCTAACACAATATTACCTAGACTACAACACAAGTAAATTAACATTTGTGTTGTTTGTATAGCATTTTATAGATTAAAATATGCTATTAATATAATCTACAGCTTACTATCAAAACAAAAACCATGAAAACAGTTATGAAGTTAGAATGAATCTGCCTTCCCACTAAATTATATTTGCCAAGTGGTTAGAAGAAATTATGAATAAATATTTGATAACTGGTTAAGTGGTTAATGAAGAACTAAAAACAATTTAGATATTAATCTGTCATTTGCTATCATTCCCCCAAACTTTTTAAAGAATACAATGAACTGATGACAGTGCAATAAAAGCAGTAAATTTAGATATTTTGACTTTGTCAGTGAAATACAACTGAGTTTCATAAAGAAGTATAACAAAAAGACATTTGAGAAATTGCTTATACTTTAAGAGAAACATGGCTTCCCAGGCAGTGCTAGTGGTAAAGAACCAACCTGCCAATGCAGGAGACATAAGAACTTGGGTTTGATCTCCGGGTCAGGAAGATCCCCTGGAGAAGGAAATGGCAACCTAATCCAGTGTTCTTGCCTGGAGAATCCCATGGACAGCGGAGCCTGGCAGGCTACAGTCCATGGGGTTGCAAAGAGTTGGACACGACTGAAGCAACTCAGCACACATGCACAAGAGAAGCATCTAAAAATGCACTAATTGGCTGTATTGTTCTTTAAGCTATTTAAGTCTACCTGTGAGCACAATCTAGTTTGCTTCATTACTTCAATCTTTCAAACATTTCATTTCTTCAAGAAGTCTACCCCAAAGATTTGGCTTAGGGCTCTAAAATGTTTCCAGGAGAAAGCAAGAGAAAACATAGTTGTTTCATGTCTGTCTTTCTAAAAACAGTTTTAAGAAATATCAGTACATTTTTATTTTTAGAAGAATTTTTAGTATATTTATTTTTTACTTATGAACAAATTTCCTTAATTAGGTCTTAGGATTAAATACTACATTTTTTAGTATATGCCACTTCTTATATGCTCCCACTAACTGACAGGCCAGTTTATTTCAGTTCAGTTCAATCACTCAGTTATGTCTGGCTCTTTGCGAACCCATGGACTGCAGCATACCAGCCTTCCCTGTCCATCACCAGGTAAAGGAGCTTGCTCAAACACATGTCCATTGAGTTGGTGATGCCATCTAACCATCTCATGTTCTGTCGTCCCTTATCCTACAGCCTTCAATCTTTCCCAGCATCAGGGTCTTTTCCAATGAGTTAGTTCTTCGTATCATGTGGCCAAAAAATTGGAGCTTCAGTTTCAGCATCAGTCCTTCAAATGAATATTCAGGACTGATTTCCTTTAGGATTGACTGGTTTCATCACCTTGCAGTTCAAGGGACTCTCAAGAGTCTTCTCCAACACCACAGTTCATAAGCATTAATTCTTTGGCACTCAGCTTTCTTTATAGTCCAACTTTCACATCCATACATGACTACTGGAAAAACCATAGCTTTGACTAGATGGACCTGTGCTGGCAAAGTAATGTCTCTGCTTTTTAGTATGCTGTCTAGGTCGGTCATAACTTTTCTTCCAAGGAGCAAGCATCTTTTAATTTCATGGCTGCAGTCACCATCTGCTGTGATTTTGGAGCCTCAAAAAAATAAAGTCTGTCTACTGTTTGCACTGTTTCCCCATCTATTTGCATGAAGTGATGGGACCAGATGCCATGATCTTAGTTTTCTGAATGTTGAGTTTTAAGCCAACTTTTTCACTCTCTTCTTTCACTTTCATGAAGAGGCTCTTTAGTTCTTCTTCGCTTTCTGCCATAAGGGTGGTGTCATCTGTGTATTGGAGGTTACTGATATTTCTCCCGGGAATCTTGATTCCAGCTTGAGCTTCATCCAGCCTGGCATTTCAAAAGATATACTCTGCATATAAGTTAAATAAGCAGAGTGACAATATACAGCCTTGACATTCTCCTTTCCCAATTTGGAACCAGTCTGTTGTTCAATGACCAGTTCTATCTGTTGCTTCTTGACTTGCATACAGATTTCTCAGGAGGCAGGTATAGTGGTCTGGAGAAGGAAATGGCAACCCACTCCAGTACTCTTGCCTGGAAAATTCCATGGATGGAGGATCCTGGTAGGCTACAGTCCACGGGGTTGCCAAGAGTCAGACACGACTGAGTGACTTCACTTTCTTTCTTTCTATAGTTCCTTTTGGAGATGGAGATGGCAACCCACTCTGGTGTTCTTGCCTGGAAAATTCCATGGATGGAGGAGCCTATGGTCTGTGGGGCTGCAAAGAGTCAGATAAGACTGAGCAACACACACACACACAGGTAAGGTGGTCTGGTATTCCCATCTCTTTAAGAATTTTCCACAGTTTGTTGTTATCCACACAGTCAAAGGCTTTGGCATAGTCAATAAAGCAGAAGTAGACATTTTTCTGGAACTCTCTTGCTTTTTCGATGATGCGATGGATGTTGGCAATTTGATCTCTGGTTCTGCTGCCTTTTCTAAGGCCAGCTTGAACATCTGAAAGTTCATGGTTCACATTCTGTTGAAGCCTGGCTTGGAGAATTTTGAGCAGTACTTTGCTAGCGTGTGAAATGAATGCAACTGTGTGGTAGTTTGAACATTCTTTGGCATTGCCTTTCTTTGGGATTGGAAAGAAAACTGACCTTTTCTGGTCCTGTGGCCACTGCTGAGTTTTCCAAATTTGCTGGCATACTGAGTGCAGCACTTTCACAGCATCATCTTTCAGGATTTGAATTAGTTCAACTGGAATTCCATCAACTCCACTAGCTTTGTTTGTAGTGATGCTTCCTAAGGCCCACTTGAGTTTGCATTCCAGGATGTTTGGCTCTAGGTGAGTGATCACACCATTGTGGTTATATGGGTCATGAAGATCTTTTTTGCATAGTTTTTCTGTGTATTCTTGCCACCTCTTCTTCGTATCTTCTGCTAGGTCCATACCATTCTGTCCTTTACTGTGCTCATCTTTGCATGAAATGTTCCCTTGGAACATTAGGTATCCCTAATATTCTTGAAGAGATCTCTAGTCTTTCCCATTCTTTTGTTTTCCTCTATTTCTTGGCATTGATCACTGAGGAAGGCTTTTTTTTTTTTAATCTCTCTTGCTATTCTTTGGAACTCTGCATTCAAATGGGTATATCTTTCCTTTTTCTCCTTTGCTTTTTGCTTCTCTTCTTTTCACAGCTATTTGTAAGGCCTCCTCAGACAACCATTTTTGCCTTTTTGCATTTATTTTTCTTGAGGATGGTCTTGATCGTTGACTCCTGTACAATGTCACAAACCTCTGTCCATAGTTTTTCAGGCACTCTATCAGATCTCATCCCTTGAATCTATTTGTCACTTTCACTATATAATCATAAGGGATTTGATTTAGGTCATACCTGAATGGTCTAGTGGTTTTCTCCACTTTCTTCAATTTAAGTCTGAATTTGGCAATAAGGAGTTCATGATCTGAGTCACAGTCAGCTCCTGGTCTTATTTTTGCTGACTGTAGAGAGATTCTCCATCTTTGGCTGCAAAGAAAATAATCAATCTGATTTCAGTATTGACCATCTGGTGATGTTCATGCATAGAGTCTTCTCTTGTGTTGTTGGAAGAAGGTGTTTGCTATGACCCATGCATTCTCTTGGCAAAACTCTATTAGCCTTTGCCCTGCTTCAGTTTGTATTCCAAGGCCAAGATTGCCTGTTATTCCACATATCTCTTGACTTGCTACTTTTGCATTCCATTCCCCTATAATGAAAAAGACATCTTTTTGGGGTGTTAGTTCTAGAAGGTCTTATAGATCTTCAGAGAACCATTCAACTTCAGCTTCTTCAGCATTACTGGTTGAGGCATAGACTTGGCTTACTGTGATACTGAATGGTTTGCCTTGGAAATGAACAAAGTTCACAATGTCATTTTTAAGATTGCATCCAAGTACTGCATTTAGACTCTTTTGTTGACTATGATGGCTACTCCATTTCTTCTAAGGGATTCTTGCCCATAGTAGTAGATATAATGGTCATCTGAGTTAAATTCACCCATTCCAGTCCATTTTAGTTCGTTAACTTCTAAAATGTCAATGTTCACTCTTGCCATCTCCTGGTTGACCACTTCCTATTTGCCTTGATTCATGGACCTAACATTCTAGGTTCCTATGCAATATTGCTCTTTACAGCATTGGATTTTACTTCCATCACCAGTCACATCTACAACTGGGCATAGTTTTGCTTTGGCTCCATCTCTTCATACCTTATATAATATCCTAGTGCCTTAGTAGATCAGGGAATTAAAAATAAAGTGGTGGTTCTTTATCTCTTAGAGTGATAATACCTCAATGTAGATGAACCAAGAAGCAGCAGTAAGCAAACTGTTTAGAAATAATAGGTACATACTAATAATGTAATAAAAATATAATGGGAATGTAAAAGTGTGTGTAGGCAAAGGGGATAGGACTCATTAATAGGAAGGTTTGAATAAGAAGGCAGTGTCTGAATCAGACTCTCAATGAGGATAAGGATTTTAATTAACTAGGATGTGGAATGGAGAAGAAGTAGCACTCAAGATTGAGGGAAAAGCCTGCAAACTGTAGAGGCGAGAAAATGAAAGCATGCTTAAGAGAAGGTTGGGCATCAAGTGCCATAGGAAAGTGAGTCCTTAGTCTGACATGGGACTGAGTAAGCTTTTAAAGGATCTTCTAAGTAAGGGATCTGTACTTTGTGCAGATGATCATTTTAGTGTGAAGAGTAGATTGTAAAGGGGGATAGATAAGAAATAGCAACTAGTCTAGGTATCACTATAATTATTTCTTACATCAAATTTTCTCAAAATGTTTTTAAAATAAATTGAATTAAACATCATTTTATTCTCTCTCTCTGTTTAAATAAATCTCTAAAACTCAAGTACTAACTGGCAATTTCAGGTGGTTTCTTAGGTTGGAGGGGTCTATATTTTTCAGCTTTTTGAAATATTTTACAGATGGTTTCTCTAAATAAAGAGACTAGATAATTTATCACTAATAAGTTAAAAATCCCACTCTTAAAAAATGGGCAGACCTTCTGGGGTCATCTTTTGATGTGTCATACATGTGTCCTGAATGATTTTACCCAAAGGAACTAATTTATCAAAAGCTTAAGACTGCAAATGTTAAAAGATTTACAGGGCTGTACGTTAGTGTAAAAAGCAGATTGCAGTGTTTAGCTAACATGAGTCACAGGCTGCAAAGTAGGGGTCATGACAGGGAGACACTGACGAATGGGATTAGATCTAATTGAGGTTTGGTACAAAATGATGGCAAGGATTTTTTCTTTTGCTAGCACTCATGTTAATATGTATGTGAGCAAGTATTTTGGGAAATGATGCTAAATTAAAATTAGTTGACAAAGTTCTAAAGTGAAATCAAGTATTAATATATGCATTTCAATAAACATTTCTGGGCTACAAGTGATTGATACAATTACTGTTCTAATCATAAATCTGGATTCTTTTTAACAGCCTTGTGACTCATGGAATTCATAGTTGCAAATGTATAAGTGAATGAATTACAACTATTTAAAAGATCTATAACCTTAAAGGACTAATGAATTAACCAAACTAATAACCATTTTATAGTGAATTTATAAAACACTATTGTGGTTATTGTAGTATTAATGCCTACACAGATAATGTCAGTTATTTACAAATATCACAAAGAAAGAATACATCTTAAGAACTGTCATAGTCCTTTAAATTAATCCATCACTATGAGCAATAAATCAACCACAACCTTTTGAAACTTGTCTCCATGGGAAATAGCAGATATCATTTTTTCCTTTCAGTCTCATTTTCCTAGTATTCATACTTTTTTAAGATGGGAAAAAGAAAAAGACAATACAGAGAATCTTTTAATTTGCAGCAGTATTTGCAGTTATGATGAGTAACTGAACACTACTTTGTGGACAAGGAGACTAAGGGTCAAATGAAATATATTTAGGCTTCAAAAATAACTTCCATTGTCTATTGGTATTAATTAAATTTTGTGGCCAAATATTAAGATATAGGAAAGATTTAGCTTATAAATGTTTAGATGCTTCATATTTTTATATGAGGAATTAGTATAGATAGAGAGCTTTTTTAAAAAATAATTTTTTTTGTATTTAACTAATTATAGGGGAAACAAACTTACATAAGAACCCTATGTAACCCCAGAATATCTGTACAAGAAACTGGTTCTACTAGTATGTTTTGTGTACTCTAAGATGAAACCACTGACATGGGGTGCAAAATTTAAGAAAAAGAAAGGTTAGAGACAGAAATATTACTAAATGTGAGTTTCCAGATGGATAATGAGGAAATCTTGACTTTTCATTTAATGTCAGAAATTTTATCAGTTCCATAAATAAACTCTGCAGCCGGCATCTCCACACTGCGTGGCACTCAGTGAGTGCATTTTCTGTTTTCCAGACCCCAAAATAGGTGTATGCTTCATTCCAAGTCAACAGACATGTAATTTGGAGTCAAAGATTTAAGTCAAATAAACATCAACCCCAAAGGTAAGTACTGATCTTGGTAAAGTATTAAAATTAACAAAATTCAAAAAGTTAGTTTCTTCTTGAATAAGGAGTACTATATAGGCTTATGAATATAAGAAAAACAGTCCATATAACAAAAATATAAAACCTATGGATGTCTTTAATAACAAATGTATAAGACATATATGAAGAAAATTCTAAAACTTTGCTGAGGAACATACAAGATGGTATGAATATGGAAAGACTATTCTAGACAGAGAAGGTTTGACAGCAGGAAGATGTGAAGACAAAACTGATTCACCAATTTTTAAAAGAATTTTACTTCCTTGGAATTAGAAAAATATTATTTCTCAGGGACAGGTAAGAACTGTTTAAAAACAAAGAATAATAAAGGAGGATTACACTGCTATTGGAGAAGGCAATGGCACCCCACTCCAATACTCCTGCCTGGAGAATCCCATGGATGGAGGAGCCTGGTAGGCTGCAGTCCATGGGGTCGCGAAGAGTCGGACACGACTGAGCGACTTCACTTTCACTTTTCACTTTCATGCATTGGAGAAGGAAATGGCAACCCACTCCAGTGTTCTTGCCTGGAGAATCCCAGGGATGGGGGAGCCTGGTGGGCTGCCTGTCTATGGGGTCGCACAGAGTCGGACACGACTGAAGTGACTTAGCAGCAGCTGCAGCAGCACTGCTATATGTAAAAAAAAATTACAAAATATCAGTTATTAAAATAACAGTTACTAGCTCTAGGATAGACAAATAGGTAAAAAAATAAGAAATCCAATAAACAGAATTATCCGTGACTACTTACTGTATGTAAATTAAAGGTGCCATAAGGATAGATTGTGAATATATTACACAAGAATGACTAAATCCTTGGGAAATAATTAGAGTCTTGCATGTTATCTTATATCAAAACAAATTTGGAATAAAAGAAGTGAAAATTTAAAAAGATTATGGGTGAAAAGCCCTTTTGAGGAATAATTCCAAAAGCAGGGAGAGAAAACAAAACAAATGAAGCTATTTTATTACATAAAACGTTAAAATTTCAGTATTAAAAAGGATGCCTCAAAAAAAGTTAATAGTAAATGATAAACTTGAACTTTGCAACATGTATCTTATAGTAAAGAGTTAATAACCTTTGATGATCTCACCTAGTCCTACAGCCTTAAAAATCACCTAAGTGTTACTAATTCTCAAATTTATCTTTGAGTTTAGGCTTCTCTCATAAAGTCCAGATCCTTGGATCCAACTACTTACATGATGTCCACTTGGATGTATCTTAGACAAGTTTAAAATGATCCAAAGTGAACTCCTAATCTTCTAACACCTCCACCCTGTAGGCCTGCTCCACCATCTCTTTTAAGGTGACTCAATTCTTTCAGTTGCTGAGTTCAGAAATCTTAGTCATCCTTGACCTTTCTTTCTCTCACACCCCAAATACAATTTGTTACAATGTCCTGCTGACTCTACCTTCAAAATATATTAGAATCTGACCACTTCTGACCAACTCCACTGCTACCAACATGGTCGAGTTATACCATGTGGGTCGATCTTTTACGTGGGTTATTGCAGTGGTGTCTTAAAGAGTTTCAACCCTTGCCATATGACAATCTATTCTCAACACAGAAACCAGAGGGATCTTTTAAAATCATGACTAAGATATGCTACTTTTCTGCTTAGATCATGTTATGGTTTCCTGTTTCATTCAGAGTAAAAGCCTATGTCCATAAAACGACCTACAAGGCTCTATATGACCTGCCTTTGTACTCTAATGTGTCCTTACTATCAAATAAGAACACAGGAGAAGTTCAATAAATATTACTGAATGAATGAATAAATATCTGTATCTTAAGCTCTTATAAATAAGTAACAATTTTTGCTATACAGACTGTGAAAAAAAAAACAAAAATGATCAAATGATGGCTAAGTCATTCAAAGAAAACCTATCCTTAAATAGATGAAAAAATTACTCAAGTGTACTAGTAAACAAAAGAAAATTGGAAAGATGATGTGATATTTATGACTATTAAACTGGCAATGAATCAATATGTAATTAGCAAAGACAAAGAGGGAGGGAGAACCACAGATTTAAAATGATTTACAGATACATCAACCAATGAATAATAATAACAAGGTACGGGTTTTGTTTGAATACTGAAATAAAAAAGCTATTAAAAATTAATCTGCTCCCTCTTATGTTTATATATATGTAATGTGTATCTGTGTGTGTGTGTGTGTGTGTGTGTGTGTATATATATATTTTTTTTTTTCTTTTTTTCTTCTCTCTCTTTCCTATTGGGAGTCTGGTTTTACCTTCCAGGGGTCATTTCAAACATACTCTTATATTTTTCTAATGTATCTGCTATTATTCTATATTTATTATAGTTTTCATTCTTTGTTATTGTCCTTTTTTGTTGTTGTTTTTTCCCCTTTTCTTTTCTTTTTTTTCCCCCTGCACCCAATGTTTTGGGGGGATCCTTGAGGATCAGATCCTCAGGCCTGAGCCCATGGTGGAAATGCTGAGTCCGAACTGTCAGAGTAGCAGAGACCATCAGCCCCCAGGAATATTAATCAGAGTGAGATATTCCAGAGGTCCAAATCTCAACATCAAGATGGTACTACCCAACTGCCTATAAACTCCACTGCTGGAAACCTCAGGCCAAACAACTAGGAACACAAAGACAGGAACACAGTCTCAGCCATTAAAAAAAAAAAAAAAATGAAATAACACAAAAATATGTTACAGATGAAGGAGCAATGTAAAAAGCAATAAACCAAAATAAGTGAAGAGGAAACTGGCAACATATCTGAAAAAGAATTTAGAGTAATAATAGTAAAGAAGTTTCAAAATATAGAAAATAGAATGGAGAAAATACAAGAAACATTTAACAAAGACCTAGAAGAAACAAAGGATAAACAAATAGTGATGAACAGCACAATTACTGAAATTAATAATACTGTAGAAAGAATCAAGAGAATAATTGAAGCAGAAGAATAGATAAGTGAGCTGGAAGATAGAATGATATAAATATATGCTGAGGAGCAGAATAAAGAAAAAAGAATGAAAAGTATTGAGGACAGTCTCAGAAACTTCTGGGACAATATTAAACACACTAACATTTGAATTATAGGAGTCCCAGAAGAAGAAAAAGAAAGGGTATGAGAAAATATTTGAGACTATAGTCAAAAACTTCCCTAACATGGGAAAGGACACCCAAACAGCCACCCAAGTACAGGAAGCCCAGAGAGACTCTTACAGGATAGACTCAAAGAGACATACACCAAGATATATATTAATCAAGTTAACAAAAATTAAACACAAATAAAAAGTATTATTAAAAGCAGCAAGGGAAAAGCATAAATAACATACTAATGAATGCCCATAAGGCTAACAGTTGATTTTTCAGCAGAAACTCTCACGCTAGGAGTGGCAGGATATATTTAAAGTGATGAAAGAGAAAAACTACAACCAAGATTACTCTACCCAGCAAGGATTTCATTCATATTTGATGGTGAAATCAAAAGCTTTACAGACAAAAGCTAAGAGAATCTGACACCACCAAGTCAGCTTTATAACAAATGATAAAGGGACTTCTCTAGGAAGAAAAACAGAAGAAAAAGACTCACAAAAATAAAACCTAAACAATTAAGAAAATGGCAATAGGAACATACATATTTATAACTACTTTAAATGTAAATGGATTAAATGCCCCAACCAAAAGACAAAGACTGGTTGAATGGATACAGAAACAAGACTTAGGCATATGCTGCCTAAAAGAGACTCACTTCAGACCTAAGGGCACATATGACTAAAAGTCAGGGGATGCAAAAATATATTCCGTGCAAACGGGAATCAAAAGAAAGCGGGAATAGCAATACTTATATCAGATAAAATAGACTTTAAAATAAAAACTGGTACAAGAATTAAGGAAGGACACTACATAATGATTAAAGGATCATCCAAGAAGAAGATATAATAATTATAAATATTTATGCACCTAACATAGGTGCATCTCAATACATAAAGCAAATGCAAACAACCATAAAAGGGGAAATTGACAGTAACATGGTAATAGTAAGGGACTTTAACACCCCACTTATACCAATGGACAGATCATCCACACAGGAAAATTAATAAAGAAACACAGGCTTAAATCACACTTTATACCAGATGGACCTAATTGATATCTTTAAAACATTCCACTCCCAAACAGCAAAATACACCTTTTTTGTCAAGTGCGAATGGAACATTTTCCAGGATAGATTAATTCTATCAAATATTTAGAAAAGAACTAAAAACCATCATTCTCAAACTATACCAAAAAATTACAGTGAGAGGAATACTCCCAAACTCATTCTATGGGGCCATCATCATCCTGAAACCAAAACCAGACAAAGATATCTCATACATACACACACACATATACAGGCCAATATCAATGATGGACATAGATGCAGAAATCCTGGACAAAATATTAGTGAACAGAATCTAACAACACATTAAAAGGATCATACACCATGATCAAGAGGGCTTTTCCCTAGGGATGCAAGGATTCTTCAATATATACAAATCAATGTGATATACCATATAAACAAATTGAAAGATGAGAAACTCAACACATGTAGAAAAAGCTTTTGACAAAATTCAATACCCATTTATGATAAAAATTCTCCAGAAAATGGGCATAGAAAGAACCATAAAAGCTCTATAGAAAAATGGGCATAGAAGGAACGTACCTCAGCATAATAAAGGCCAGATATGACAAACCCACAGCAAACAATATTCTCAATGATGAAAAACTGAAAGCATTTTCTCTCAAATCAGGAACAAGACATCAGTGCCCACTCTTACCACTATTATTCAATATAGTTTCAGGAAGTTCTAGCTACAGCAATCAGAGAGCAAAAAGAAATAAAAAGAATCCAGATCAAAAAGGAAGTAAACAAAAAAGTAAAACTCTCACTGTTTGCAGATGACATCATACTATACATAGAAAACACTAAGGATGCCTCCAGAAAACTACTAGAGCCAATCAATGATTTTAGTAAAGTTGTAGTATACAAATACACAGAAATCTCTGGCATTCCTATATATTAACAGTGAAAAACTAGAGAAATTAGGGAAATAATTCCATTCACCATTGCAACAAACAGAATATCTAGGAACAAATCTACCTTAGGAGACAAAAGACCTGTATACAAAAAACCTAAGACACTAATGGAAGAAATTAAAGATGACATAAAACAGACGGAGAGACATACCATGTTCTTGGATTGGAAGAATAAATGTTGTGAAAATGACTATGGTATCCAAAGCAATCTACACTCATTGTGACCCCTATCAAATTACCAGTGGCATTCACAGAACTAGAACAAAAAATTCCAAAATTTGTATGGAAACACAAAAAAGACCCCAAACAACTAAAGCAATCTTGAGAAAGAAAAATGGAGATGGAAAAATCAACCTGAGTTCAGACTACAGTTATTAAGACCGTATGGGATGGTCTTCAAAGC
Organism: Redunca redunca; assembly: GCA_006410935.1. Classification (NCBI taxonomy): domain Eukaryota; kingdom Metazoa; phylum Chordata; class Mammalia; order Artiodactyla; family Bovidae; genus Redunca; species Redunca redunca. Next base: position 65,645 of record SJYQ01001402.1, on the reverse strand, counting down.
TACAGTCATTAAGACAATATGATATTGGCACAAAAACAGAAATACAGATCAATGGAAGAAGACAGAAAGCCCAGAAATAAACCCATACACCTATGAGTACCTTATCTTGGACAAAGGAGGCAAGAATAGACAATGGAGAAAACAAAGCCTCTTCAATAAATGGTGCTAGGGAAACTGGACAGCTACATAGAAAAGAATGAATTATAACACTTCCTAATACCATACACAAAAAAAACCTCAAAATGAATTAAAGACCTAAATGTTAATGCAAAAACTATAAAACTTTTAGAAGAAAACATAGGCAAAACACTCTTTGACATAAATCATAGCAATATCCTCTTTGATTGACCCACCTCTGAAAGTAAAGGAAATAAAATCAATAATTAATAAATGGGACCTAATTAAATTTAAAAGCTTCTGCACAGCAAAGGAAAGATGAAAAGACAATCCTTAGAATGGGACAAAATAACTGCAAATGAAACAACTGACAAAGAATTAATCTTCAAAATATATAAGCACCTTATATAGAAAAAACAACTCAATCACAAACTGGGAGGAAGACCTAAACACACATTTCTCCAAAAAAGACATACAGATGGCCAACAAGCAAATAAAAAGATGCTCAATATCACTCATTATTAAGAGAAATGTAAACAAAAACTATAATGAGGTATTATCTGACATCAGTCAGAATGGTCATCATCACAAAATTTACAAACGATAAATGCTGGAGAGGGTGTAGAGAAAAGCAAAACCTTTTGTACTGTTGGTAGGAATGAAGACTGATATAGCCACTATGGAGAACAGTATGGAGATTCCTCAAAAAACTAGGAATAAAACTACTATTCGACCCAGCAATCCCATGACAGGGCAGATATCCTGAGAAAATCATAAATGAAAAAGACAAATATACCCCAAAGTTCACTGCAGCACTACTGACAATAGCTAGGACATGGAAGCAACCTAGCTGTCCATCAACAGATGAACAGATAAAGAAGCTTGGTACATATATACAAAGGAGTATTATTCAGTCATAAAAAGGAACACATCTGAACCAAGCCAAGTGAGGTAGATGAACCTACAGCCTATCATACAGAGTGAAGTAAGTCAGAAAGAGAAAAACAAATTTTGCATATCAGCAAATATATATGGAATCTAGAAAAACGGTACCCATAAACATATTTGAAGGGCAGGAATAAAGACACTGATAAAGAGAACAGATTTGGGATACAGCAAGAGAAGGAGAGGGTGGGATGAGAGAATAATATTTAAACACATACATTACCACATGTAAAACAGATAGCCAGGGGGAAGCTGCTATATAACACAGGGAGTTCAACCTGGTGCTCTGTGACAACCTAGAGGGTTGGTATGGGGTTGGGGGTGGTTCAAGAAACAGGGGACTTATGTATACTTATGATTGATTCATGCTGTTGTATAGCAGAAGCCAACACAATATTGTAAAGCAATTATCCTCAAAAATAAATTTAAAAAAAGTTATAAGAAGAAACAATTTATGTTATTTGGCCATTGCTTCATGTTTTTAGAAATGTAAGCATAAATTTCACTATTTATACTTTTTTAAATGGACTACTTCAATATTCTAAGATAAGAAAAATAAACATTTATTAGTGGACTTGCGTACCCCTTTCCTATTATTTATCTTTGACTCTCTTTTCATAATGAATATAACATACATAATTCATGGAATGAAAAAAACACACTAAGCAAATAGTTAATCTATAAAATCACTTGAATATTAAAATAACAAAGAACAAAACATAATAAAAACAAAACCTACTTTCTAATACATTAAAAAAATCCTAATTATAAAGGTAACATGACCTCAAATCTTTCCTTTTGAATGCTATGAAAAAGAATTAAGTCAAATAAAAGTTTTGTTTTACTGTTGACAAGAATAGTCTATGCAACTGCACTGTAAGTGAAATACAGATTCTTAAATAAGGACTAACGATCATCATATAGCAGGTAGTATTTCTTAATTATGGTGTTAAAACTCTATTTCCTCTCCAGCATCTTGAATGCATTATAAATTAGGAATCAAGGCCCCAAAGGCATGAGATAATCTGAAAAAAATCTTAAGTTTTCTTTCTAAAGATCTCAACTAGGTCAGTTCTAATGAAGATAATGCTTTATTAAGAGAAAAAGAATATACATACATCTGCAACTTGCCTGTCATTTTAATGTAAAGATGTAGTATAGGAAACCTGATAACAGAGACCAAGGTAATTCAGAGCAACCTATGGAATGTAAGTAAAAAATCTGGGCAAAATATAAAAAACATGTGCTAGAAGGCACAGGAGAGCTAACAAGATTGTGAAGAATTACAGGCAAGTATCAGGAGGAAGTTGAAGGCTCAGGAGAGTAATCTCTGCATTTATAGCTATTTCTCCCTTGAGGTGATTTGCTCATGCTGGATGAGGTGGCAGAAAAGCTTAGCAACACGGTTGAGAGCTTTGTAGAACAGGAAAGCAAGAACGAATTCAAGGCCTACTATAGAGAGTTCTCTGTAAACCCTCTTTGAGTTGAGTTGGGACACAGCTAAACTGGAGAGGGTAAACTAGGAGTAGTCAGGCCCTTGCAGAAGCAGAAGTTCAGAAGTTTCAAATTATCACCACACAAGGAGTCTGGAATAAGCAAATGCAAATCCTCACTGAGGAAGACATTATTAACAGAAGGCTTAAAGAATTTCATAAACAATTCTGAAAATACATGTGTGATGTACAAAAATTAGCATGCATTCAAGGCAAAGCACATGAAAGAAATCCAGCAGAAAGAGAACACAAACTGACCTAGAAGGTTCTAGGCTTGGGAATCTCAGACACAGATTTCACCTACTGTATTCAGTGAAAATTTTTGCAAGGAAATGGAAACTATAAAAAAAAAATCAAATGGAAATTCTAGAACTGAAATATAAGTGAAATGGAGAACTTGATGGATTTAAGACCCATTGGACACAAATTTAAAGAGAAACTATAAAATACATGAAAAGAAATTTCCAGGAAAAAAAAAACAATGAAAAGCAGAAGAAAACAAAGGCATGGATGGATAGAGAGTAAGATGGTAACATGCAATATAACTGGAGCCTCAGAAGCAGAAAGGAGAACAAAAGTGGCAGAAGCAACATTTGAAGATACAATGGTTAAGAACTTTAAAAACTGATAAAAAAAAACAGTACAGACAAATTCTGTGAACCCAGTAAGAGAAGTAGAAGTAAAAGTACATTTAGGCACAATATAGCAAAACTACTAAGACCCAAAGACAAAGAAAAAATATTTTAGGAAGCCAGAAAAGAAGTCAGATTATATTCAAGGGAGCAACATTTAGAATGAAAGTTGGCTTCAAAAGCAAAAATGAAAACCAGAAGATAATGAAACAATGTCTTTATCAAGTGTCTTTAACAAGTGCTAAAAGAAAAGAGTATCACACTGGAATTCTATACCCAGCAAAACAGTCTTCAAGAAACTTAAGTAAGACAAAACATTTTAAGATCTAACTGAGGTTATGAAATTTAAGATAGGGAGATTATCTTAGATTACCTGGTGGGCTCAATGTAATCGTAGGGGATTTTAAAAACAAAAACTTTCACTAACTGTAAGCAGGAGAGATAGGCAGAAGGAAAGCTAAGACAGATTCAAAGCATGAGAATGACTTGCATTTTGTTAGCTAGGAGATGAAGTGATGAAGGGAGTCACATGCTAGAGAATAGAGTGAAGTTGCTCAGTCGTGTCTGACTCTTTGCGATCCCATGGACTGTAGCCTACAACGCTCTTCTGTCCATGGGATTTTCCAGGCAAGAGTACTGGAGTGGGTTGCCATTTCCTTCTTTAGAGGATCTTCCCAACCCAGGGATCGAACCTGGGTCTCCCACATTGTAGGCAGATGCTTTACGATCTGAGCCACCAGGGAAGTCAGAGAACAGAGGTGACCTCCAAAAAAATGGAGTGTCTGTACAATGCCAGGTACTTGAGCAAGTTTGGACTTGCTCTGAATTTGATCTATCTGGCTAATAATCAACAAGAAAACAGAGACCTCAGCCCTACAGCCACACAGAACTGAATTCAGCTAACAATAGAAGCACATTCTCCCGCAGAATCTCCAAACAGAAGCCCCAATTGGCTGACATCTTGATTTTAGCCCCTGAAACTTGAGGCAGAGTAACTAGCTGAGCCTGCTGGACTTCTGATCTAAAGAACTTTGAGATAATAAGCCAGTGTTATTTTAAATTGATATATTTGTGTTAATTTCTTAGGGCAGCAATAGAAGACTGATATAAATGGAAAAATCCAACAGTAATAGATGAGATTGATAATAGCTCACCTCAGTATATGACAGAACATGAATTAAAAAATTAGTCAGTAAGAACATGATTTGAAGAACACAGCCGATTTGACCTGACTTAATATATTCTTTAAAAACATAATTGAAACATTTATATCAACTCTCTGCTGGCTTTAAAGAAGTCTTCACAAACTTCAAAGAATTAAAATCAGTGAAAATGAGTTTCAAATTTAAAAAGAATATGCATTAGTTTAGTGTTGCTGTTCTTAAGTTGGGTTAAGGTAAAGATGAGATATAAAGATTTGTAAATGTAAAATCTCATAAATGTTTATATAAGAAAATTTTTGGAGCCTGAGAGATCATTTTTTTAAGTTATTTATCCTCTGATCTAGGAAACTAATTCTTATGAAACTAGTACACATGTAGAAATGTTAATACTGTAGTGTCCTCTTACCCCACGGGAGGAAACATTCCTAGACTCCTAGTGGATACCTGAAACCAGACAGCACTGCATCATATATTTCCTATTTGTGTGTGTGTGTGTGCCTTGTCTTACCTGGAGAATCCCCTGGACAGAGAAGCCTGGCAGGCTGCAGTCCATAGGGTCGCACAGAGTCAGACACGACGGAAGTGACTTAGCATGCACACATGCATGAAGCAACTTACCATGATCTATCTAAGGTAAAGTGTAATTGATAAATTAGGCAATAATTCTAAGAACAAAATGTAATAAAAGTTTGCAAAAGTGGACTCTGTGTCAAAATATCTTATTGTACAAAGTTAATGCCTTTTCTGAGAGAAGGCAATGGCAACCCACTCTAGTACTCTTGCCTGGAAAATCCCATGGATGGAGGAACCTGGTAGGCTACAGTCCATGGGGTCACGAAGAGTTGGACACTACTGAGTGACTTCACTTTCACTTTCCATTTTCATGCACTGGAGAAGGAAATGGCAACCCACTCCAGTGTTCTTGCCTGGAGAATCCCAGGGACGGCGGAGCCTGGTGGGCTGCCGTGTATGGGGTAGCACAGAGTCAGACACGACTGAAGCGACTTAGCAGTAGCAGCAGCAATGCCTTTTCCATCTTAACTAATCACTTATGCATTCTGACAGTAATTTTTGCAATTTGAGGTCCAACAGCAAAACTAACATGAATTTCTTCTTCCTTCTTCATGATTTCATGGATAGAATACCTGTTCTTCCCCCAAATTTTAGTACCTCACATGTGATTTATTTTTCTTTCCTAATTAAGCCAAAAACTTCCACTTTTGCACCTAAAAGGAAGCTCTTAATGGATTCTCTATGGCATTATTGAATTGCTAGCATCACTTCTGCACTTTGGGATTATTGAGTAAAATACAGGTTACTTAAAAACAAGCACTGCAATACTGTGACAGCTGATCTGATAACCAAGATGACTACTAAGTGACAAACAGAAAGAATATGATGGATAAAGAGATGGTTCTTATCTTGGGCAGGACAGAGTAGGACCCCATGAAATTTTATGATGATACTCAGAATGGTGTGCAATTTAAAACTGATGAAGTATTTATTTCTGAAAATATGCATTGAACGTTTTTGGACTTCAGTTTACTGCAGGTAACTGAAATGGTGAAAAGTGAAACAGTAGAGAAGGGAGGACTACTGTATTCAGTTGTGTTCTCTGACATGCACTGTTCACCAATAATAGAACAATGGTTAAGTAAATGATTGCACAAGAATTCTCACAGCTATTTAAAAAAATGCTAGATTCTTTATATATGTACCCTAAAAATGATGAAAATGTAACAAAAAGCTTAAAGTTAGATTATCTGATACAAATATCATACACACACTGTAAAGACAACCAAACTGTTAATAAGCATTTACCTCTAACCTAGCACAGAAGACTGAGGTTCTGGGAAAAGCTGAAGAGGGCATTCTGCTTCTATATTATCTGAATATTTTAAAGCCAAGATTATATGTTAGTTTTTCAATTAAAACGCCCCATGTATACTTTTATGAAAAGAGAGATATTAAGTAATCTGCCAACAGAAAAACAGTAAATTCAACACTGTCAGTTGATCTTAAGAACATAAAAGATTGTTATTTATTACAGAACATAATATTCTTAATCATAATCTTCAGTCTTTAATATAGGTAAAGTTTTAAAGAAGGGTGGTAATAAAATTATCTCATTAAAAACAGGTAAAATAACTTCACTGCTAGCATTATTTAGAACATCAAGCATACTTCCTCTTATACCTTTGAAAGATACCAGTTAATTGAAATGATTCTGAAATTAATTCTCACAAAATAGCAAAATACTAAAACATTAACTGCTCTATTGATTAATATTACAAAGATTAATCTTTACAAGTAATGTTTACTTACTTACTTACTTAACTTACTTACTTACTTAAGCTGTACTTACAACAAGGAGAAGAGTGAACTGGTCCAAGTTGTGGGAAGGTCATAAGAATAGAAACTTCTGGTAGATTATTTTGCTTCGCAGGTTCACTAGTTTGATCAGCCCAAACCACCACTTTTTTCCTCTCGACCAAATGTTCAATTTCTTTGATGTCAGCCTCAAAAGTAGCATTTAACAGGCCAGATTCTTTTAAAGCACAGTATTGCTTTCTTAGGGCTGGAAGTAATGCATTCAATACTCTACATACAGAAGGTGACAAGAAGAGAGAGAAATACTAAATTTTAAATACAGTATTACAGATTTATGTAACATCCAAAGTATTTGTTGTTTTTGTTGTTGAGTCACCAAGTCATGTCCGACTCTTTGCTGCAGCATGAGCAAAGATGCCACCCTTTGCCATGAACTGCAGCATGCCAGGCTTCTCTGTCCTTCACTATTTCCCTGAGTATGTGCAAACTTATGTCCATTGAGTCAGTGATGCCATCCAACCATCTCATACTCTGTCGCCCTCTCTCCTCTTGCCTCAGTCTTTCCCAACATCAGGGTCTTTTCTAGTGAGTCAGCTCTTTGCATCAGGTAGCCAAAGTATTGGAACTCCAGCTTTAGCATCACTCCTTCCAAGGAATATTCGGGGTTGATTTCCTTTAGGATTGACTGGTTTGATCTCTGTGTTGTTCAAGGGACTCTCAAGTGTCAACACCACAGTTCAAAATCGTCAATTTTCTGGTGCTCAGCCTTCTTTATGGTCCATTTCTTACATCCATACATGTATGTGTAATATGTTCTTAGTTGCTCAGTTGTGTCTGACTCTTTGCAACATCATGGACTGTAGCCCACCAGGCTCCTCTGTCCATGGGCATTTTTCAGGCAGGAATATAGGAGTGGGTTGCCATGCCCTCCTCCAGGGGAATCTTCCCAACCCAGGAATCAAACAGGTCTCCTACACTGCAGGCAGATTCTTAACCATCTGAGCCACCAGGGAAGCCCAAGAATACTGGAGTGGGTAGCCTATCACTTCTCCAGGGGAACCTTCCTGACCCAGGAATTGAACCAGGGTCTCCTGAATTGCAAGTGGATTCTTTACCAGCTGAGCTACCAGGGTAGCCCCACAGCCATACATGACTACTGGAAAAATCATAGCTTTGACTACAGATCTTTGTTGGCACAGTGATGTCTCTGCTTTTTAATACACTGTCTAGGTTTGTCATAGCTGTTCTTCCAAGGATCAGGTTTTTTGGCTGCAGTCACCGTCGACATTGATTTTGGAGCCCAAGAAAATAAAATCTGACACTTTTCAACATTTTCCCCATCTATTTGCCATGAAGTAATAGGACTGGATGCCAAGATCTTAGTTTTCTGAATGTTGAGCTTTAAGCCAGGCTTTTTTACTCTCCTCTTTGACCTTCATCAAGAGGCTCTTTAGTTCCTCTTTACTTTCTGTCATTAAAGTGGCACCATCTGCGTATCTGAGGTTGATATTTCTCCCAGCAATCTTGATTCCAGATTGTGATTCAAACTATTAGCAGATGATTAAAATGGTTCCCTGTACATATGTTTCTTTAGAAATTTCAATCAAATACCTCTAATCAAATATCTTTAATACATTAAATATAGATTGGAAAGTACCTTGTATGGGAATTACAAGAACCAGGCTGCAGTGTCAGCTAGTCTTCACTTGCTTCTATTTGACCTTGGATAAAGTACTAACTGAGGTTTTTCCTCTATAATATGGGCTACAATTGGATAGCCACTACTTTCAACAGGGGACTCTTTTCAGAACTAAATTTCATATAAAAGACTTTTACAAAGCATGATGTAATTTAACAATCAAAAACCGTGTTGTGGACTTCCCTGGTGGTCCCTGGTTAAAAATCTGCCTCATAATGCTGTGGGCACAGGTTTGATCTCTGGTCTGGGAAGATTCCACATGCCAAGGGGCAACTAAGCCTATGTGCCACAGCTACTGAGCCTACACTCTAGAGCCCAAGAGCTGCAACTACTGAGTCCCTGTGCCTAGAGCCCATGCTCCACAAGAGAAGCCACTACAATGAGAAGCTCCTGCTCATCCCAACTAGAGAAAGCCTGCATGAAGCAATGAAGACAGTGTAGCAAAAAATAAAGTGTTGCTATTGTTACTAAATATTATGAGATTGAAATGAAATATTAATATACTCTGTCAAATGATGAAGCTCATCTTAGGTATATAAGATTAGAAAAAAATAACAAATGAACAAAACTCACCTCTCCTTGAAGTTAGTTCTTTATGAGCTAAAGCAATAATTTTCAAAGGCATTCAAAGGAGAAAACTGCAGAAAAGTATGGTGAGTATAGGGCTTCTCTGGTAGCTCAGCTGGTAAAGAATCCGCCTGCAATGCAGGAGACCCATGCTCAATTCCTAGGTCAGGAAGATCCCCTGGGGAAGGGATAGCTACCCATTCCAGTATTCTTGGGCTTCCCTGGTGGCTCAGATGGTAAAAAACTGCCACAATGCAGGAGAGCTGGGTTTGATCCCTGGGATTGGACAATCTCCTGGAGGATGGCATGGCAACCCATTCCAATATTCTTGCCTAGATAATCCCATCAACAGTGGAGCCTGGCGGGCTATAGTCCATGGATCATAGTTGGACACGATTGAGTGACTAAGCACAGTACAGCACATGGTGGATATGAAAAAAAGACAGGGTGCTGGATGCTTAGTTCTGATTCAAAATCGATACTATTGCTGTCAGTCAGAGGAGTACTAAACACTTCGTTTTATGTATTAGACTTCTGTGAAGAATATTCACTGAAGAAATGCCAGCAACTAAAAAGTTATAAATGGTTCCTAACGTTTATACCAACAAGATGTCAAACAACATGAATAACTTAAAATAACTTAGCCCTGGTGTTCCATATTACTCATGATGTCCAGAAGAACAGAACCATTTTATGTATGGATAGGACAGTGGGAAAAGAATAGGCATTTAATTTTAACACACTGGGAAATAATTGCTTTATTATCTAGGAATCTTAAATATTTAGATAGCTGTACAAGTAAATAGTTTGGGATATTTTTCTTTTTGGTGATTGTGGGGAGTACTCCATTTAAGCCCAGTAGGTAACAACTGTAAGGAAATGCTGTAAGTAGGTAACAACTGTAAGGCAATTGCTTTCTTAATCAGAAAGTTAATAAAAACAATTACTTGTTGAGCACTTATACTAATCATATGCTAAGCAGAGAAGAGTTAACATAGCAGGTCTGAAGTTGACATCCTTTGAAAGGCTTGTCACGAGGTTGGCCCTTGGGTCGTATCTTGAAACACAGATTTTGAGAAGTTCAGATAATTCCCAGAACTATTAGAATGGCTCACTGTGTTTAACTCTTTGTACAAACAATGTGGTTTATGTTGAACAACTGCTTTCCTTTTAGAAAGGTTAGAATTTTGAGCCATCATGCTTGGCAGACAGTACCTATGCAACCAGCTCCCAGTGAAAACCCAGGGCATGAAGTGTTGGCCTAATGACATTCTAAAGTAAGCACCATTTCACATGGGTCATCACAACTTTTGCTGGAGGACTTAAGCATATCCTGTATGGTCCAAAGGATGAAGACACAAATGCCTGTAACTAAGTGATTTCCTTTGAAATTTGTCCCATTCACCTTTTCCTTTTGTTGATTTGGTCTTGCCTGCTTTTACTCTAATAAATCATAACAGAGGAGCCTGGGGGGCTATACAGTCCATGGAGTTGGAAACAATCAGACACAAATGAGCAACTAAACCACCACCATGGGGTCAGCCATATGATGGATTCTATGAGCCATTCTAGTAAATCATCAAACATGGAGGTGGTCTTAGAGACCCAGGACATATGCCATTTATGCATGTATGTATGGTGTATGTTTATTTGTATGTATTTATGTATTTATTTGGGGCTTCTCTGATGGCTCAATAGTGAAGAATCTGCCTGCAATATGGGAGACCTGGGTGTGATCCTGAGGTCAGGAAGATTCCTTGGAAAAGGAAATGGCAATCCACTCCAGTATTCTTGCCTGGAGAAGAATTCTATCCCATGGACAGAAGAGCCTGGCAGGCTACAGTCCACAGGGTTGCAAGAATAGGACATGACTTAGCGACTAAACCACCAACTGGATATTCTTGGCTACTTGGTTGTAAATTAACTGACCATATATGCATGGGTTTATTTCTGGGCTCTCTATTCTGTTCCATTGATCTATGTGTCTGTTTTCACACCAGTACATACTGTGTTGATCATGACTGCTTTGTAATGTAGTTTTAAATTTCAAAGTGTGATCTCTCAAACTTTGTCCTTCTTAGGAATGCTCTGGTTATTTGGAGTCTTTCGTGGTTCCACACGAATTTTAGAATTATTCATTCTAGTTCTGTGAAAACACCCCATCTTTTATATCTTTTTATCTTGTATATTCCTTAAGTAATTATTATTACTTACAGTTACAGTTATTTTCACTACTTTTTTATTTTAACCTTCATACTAGCATTCTAAGTGATTAAAACACTACTTTTACTATATGTTCACTTTTACAAGTGAGATTTATACTTTCATTTTTTTTTTTTTTTTTTTACTAATTAGTGGCCCTTCTTTTCAACTTAAAGGAGTCTCTTCAACATTTCTTAAAAGGCCAGTTTAGTGGTGATGAACTCCTTTAACTCCTGGTTTTCTGGAAAAGTCTTATTTCTTCTTCAATTCTTATTGATAACTTTGCCAGGTAGTCTTCATAGCTGAAAATTTTTTCTTTCAGCACTTTGAATATACACAAAATCATTTTTTCTTTTTTCTTTTTGGTCTTCACTCTATAAGCTCAGGCTAAGACAGTTCATCACATCTGTTGTTTTTTTGTTATTTAATCCTTACAAGCTTGTTATAAGGAAAGTGTTACAATTGAACAGATAAGAAAACTAAAGGTTAGTGAGGCAGGATAATTTATGCAATGTTATACTGTTTACATAAACTAGAACTCTAGACCAACTTCAAAACTCATACTCTTTCTACTATATTGTATTGTCTCTGTTTTAGTTCACCAGTTTTCTAAATAAATAAGAGAATTTTTGCCTGTTTTGAGGCAAAAATTTATATTAAATATATTAATCTATTTTAATGATAAACCAAATACAGTATGGCTGAAATAAATTAATGTTTCTTTGATAACTTTTAACTCTTGCAGGGGGTGTGAGTGCAAGTAAATGAACATTCAGTGTTTGCTCTGTGTATAAATACAGGAAGTATGGGGAGAGCAGGGTGAGCTTCTATCCATAGGATAATATTTCCCTAAAGTTTTTCCCTTTCTTTTTCTTCTTCTTTTTAAAAGTAATTATGCTAATATAATTTCCCTTAAATCAAAAGTATGGAAAATTAATTACTGTTATTTGAGAACACTAGAAGAACTACAGTAGAATTTTAGACTGGCAGAAAGCCTTTAGAGAAATAAATCTGTTATTTTGACAAAGAGCATGAAAGTGACGCCTAAGGAAGTTGACTAACATGTCCAATGTAATAAAAATAAAGATCAAGGCATACATTTTTACTATTGTGTTTCAATAATTAAAAGGAGCTACTACTGAGTTAGAGCATGAATGAGAGTATAGAATCACTTAAAAATTGGGACATGATGTTAATATATATATATATTTAAATGAATTCATTTTAATGATAGCAGAAATTCATTCTGGAATTATGAATGCTTAAAAACTGTCTACTTAAAAATTCCATTGGTATTAATAGTAGTAGTTTCTAAGAGGGGGAAAGGATGGCTAGAGGACAGGTAGAAGACAGGCTCCTTTTCACTGTAGAGGGATCTTTAGAATTTTGTATTACATGACATATATTGCATAAAAACAATAAATTAAAAAAGTGTTTTTAAAACTATAAAGCACTATAAAAAAATCCAAGGAGAAGAACCACATCCTTTACACTTACTCTGTGTTTTCTAACTTATGATTTCTAATGCTGGCAGACATTTAAATAGTAATATATTTTGTACTGGATAAAACTGAATTTTTTGGCAATGGAAACCTAAACTTCTATGCTTCAGGTTCCTTAGGTCTACAGTGTTGAAATTTTTAGAACAGGCAAACCCATGTACTTACGCTTCTGTCTGTCTGTATTGCTGTTCTTGAAGAGAAGCTAGATCCATCATATGTTTAATTTGTGCTTTCAAATCTTTGTTCTGGAGGTGCAGATGGTGGCAATGAAGTTCTTTACTGAGCTCCTGGGGAAAACAATACAAACTATATCTCAGATTCTTTTAAGAATATTAAAGTTAAATCAATATTAATAAAATTTATTTTATATTGGTGCTAAGAGTTTTAATTATTAAAAATATGAAATGGTATGTACAGAAACAATTTGAAAAACAAGTATTCTGGTACAGGTAGTCTATAACTTACAAGTGAGATAAGTTTCAAGTTTCCTTGGAAACTGAATGTCTCAGAACAAATTTTATTATAATATTTTCTTGGTCCAACTTGTATATAATACTGTGAAAATACATTAATTTGGTCCATTTTTGCTTAAATGTCACTTTTTCAGGGAGGCTTTCTCTAAGCATTACATTTAAAGATGGACACTTTTCACCTCCAACAGTCTCTGTCATAGCATTGATTAGTAACAATTCATTTATTTATTCGCTTATAGAATCTCCATTCTAGACCACCATGAGAGGTGTTGTCTCAAACTAGTTCAGTGTTTGGAGTTGTCAACTGTTTCAAACTGTCCAACTGTGTCCAACAACTCTAGTGTCTGGAGTTGCATACAATAAAACTTTCTTGGGGAATTCCCCAGCAGTCCAGTGGTTACAGCCCTACTCTCTCAAAGCAGGCGACATGGGTCAGGGAACTAAGAGGACGCCTGGTGCAGCAAAAAAAAAAAAAAAAAAATTTCTCACCTTCACCCAATCTTGGTGTAAGCTTCATCCTAGTGCAAAAGTGTAGAAAAGTTTTCGCAGTCTCCCATTTCCTAAGCCTCTTGTGCACATGCCCAAATGTTTTCTAATTTACCACCTAAATTATTTCTCTTTCTTCAATTCTACTAAGCTTTAAGTATGGAAAACGTCAGGTAAGTGGTTATACTAAATTATGAATGGTAATAATCCAAAAGCATTTTCAGAATTTAAATTGGGAAAATTTTAGTCAATAAAAGGGAGTGAAATATTTTGGACATTCTAAGAGGCTGAGACAAAAAGCCTTATGGTAGCTGTGCCCAAGAAACTTCTTACAAATAAGTCTCATAATCCACTTTAGGCGTTTAATACTCCTTTACCAAACTGCAGTTGGCCACTGACTCTCTATAAGCTTAAGGCTTTTTTCTTTTTCCTTTTTAGGTAATACTTCCTAAACCAGTGGTGGGTGCTTTGACAAGGAAACAATATAAATTCTATATGTCTGAGATATATTAAAGTTGGGGGTTATTATTTAGATGATTCATGATTACATTTCAGAAACAACAAGTATTTTAGCGCAAATTCTCTTTAGGGAGTCAGGTCAGGATGATACAATCAGAGCACTGGCTCATGAGTCATGTGATTTTTTTAAAATTTTTATTGTTTTTGAATCACATGATTTTAAAGATGGCTCGACTATGACACAAATGCTACCTGAAGTCCCAAATATGGTCTTTATGGAGATGACTTTACTTGACTGAAAGTTAAGAGGTTTACTATATGATCTCTTTCATCTTTCCCAGTTAGAAAATTCAAAAACCCTAACAGTACAAACATATTTGCCAAATATTCCATCTTTTCTCTTAAAAAAAAAAAATCCCTTACTTCTTCTGATAATCTTGTTTTATCTTTCTGTGTCACTCTTAAAGAGACAAGCCTTGATTCTATAACTATTTTATCCAATAATAATTCTTGGCTAGTCTGTCATCTTTGAAAAACCAAGCTTACAATTTTAATCATTTTCATGCTTTGATACACTAGTGATTCAATATGATTGGAAGAGCATAGCCTATCGTGAGAGCTACAGTTAAGTTAGTAATAGCTGAAGTAAGAATATAATGAGAGGTAATATATAAAATGAGAGGTTTTTAGATGCCATGCTAGGCCTGGGAAATCATAATAGAGAGTTTATATATGGGAGAAAGCACTTAAGAGTGATTCAATCAAAGTTACTTTTTAGAAAGCTCATTTTAGTTGCAGTGTACAGAATGATTGCAGTAGGATATGAATGGAAGTAGAAGGCCACACATAGCAGTCCAACAATGGGGGCTGGAAGTCTGAATTAGGGTACTGGTATGGGAGATGCAGAAGTGGATAAATTTGAGAGGTTAAGAGGAAGATAATGCAGGAGGGTACAGAAAAAAGGGCAGCAATATGAAAGTCACAGTACTGGGTCTCTGTCTAGAGTTGTATGACTGTGAATAAATCTTTTCACAAAGTTATGTCTCAGTTTGATTATATAAGAAAGAATGGCTTAAAAGTAGATACCTATTTCAGCTATGAAAATATCCACAAAAAAAAGGAATAGAAACAGTTTTAATTTTTTCAANCAGTTTAAATTTCATACAGAATATTGGTAGATAAAATCCATATAAACAAAAGCTCTTTAAAGTTCTAAAATTTCATTTTAAAAGTAGAATGGGGTCCTGAAACCTAAAAAATTTAGAGCCACTGATACAACAGAAGGTAGGATACATGGCTTCTTGACTTTTGCTGCTATGCAGTAGGTGTGAACATTTAGGCAAGTCAAATTTGTGTGGCTCTTCAGTCACCTTATTTGAAAAATGAACATAAATGTATTGTGCCTGTCTGAAGGAAGGCAATTAAATCAAACTACCTTCATATTTCTCTAATGTTTACAAATATTGCAGATACTCTTAGAATCAGGGCAGGAAATGATCTATGGGTCTGATGGCAGTTAATATTTAACACTAAAAATTTTTGACTGAAAATCTCAAGAAATATGTTTTTGGGTTTGTACTTATGTTCATGAAATGTATCCTCTATGATGGTTCTTTATGGGGACATTTTTCATCAGGGTAATCCTTACTATTCTGAAATAAATATCAAGTAAGTGTGTTTGGAAATAAATTTTAAAATATGTATATTAAATCCTCACATTAAAGTAAATTGTTTCCGATTAAAGTTTCAAAAAACCTTTATATGTTTTATTAATGTAATTTCCAAAATACCATAAAAGGTCTTAAGCGAGAATAAACATCTAATTTTAAAATTTAGGAATTATAACACTACTGCTTTGTGCAAAAGAACTGACTAACACAGTGAACTCATTATTTCATTAATATAACTTATATATTAACTCTATACATTCATAAAATTACCCAGGAGCTTCACTTTAATACTATTTTCAGAGTCCATATTCTAGAACCATTCATAGCTGAATCAATGAGATTCTTTTAGCAATTATGAGAGTAAACCTCTTTGGAGAGGGTCCAAGACAGATATAAAATCCCTTACTCTAGCAAGCAGTTTAGTAAAACTATGCTTTGACAATTCTGTGAGAACAAACTAAATCTCTAGATATCTTTCTACATTTTTCAGTAGTTTACAGCCAATAAACTTAAGAGGTTTTATCTCCATTGTTTACCTAGTCTCATGAGAATAGCTATAAAAATTGGAAAAGCAATTGAAATGACCAAAAGTGAGGTATGAAAAAAGGCAAATGTATTGAAAAAAGCAGAATAAGGATGCAAACAGAAAAAAGAAATTAGCCAAATCTATTTCCTCACTTTATGTCTCAATGTTTCCAATCACACACTGACAATTCAACAGGGTAAGAAAGACAGAGAAAATAACTATTATGTAAATTAGCTTGGTATTAAATAGATCAAATTTATTAAATGTACTAATATTCTAATGTTAAAAAAATGGCAAACTGACTTTAAGCTCTGCTAATACACTACTTATTTGCTTCAAAGATTGCCTCTTGACTATAAAAACAGACTATAAAATTCCTGGCAACCAAAGCTTCCAGAATTTGGCCCTCCCTTCAAAATAGAATTGATTAATTCCCAATATAGCAAAATATGTCTTGTATCATGTGCCATTTCCAATCTATTCACAGTGGTTAACTCTGGCTATTTCAGATTCAGAGAGGAAGAATACTACAACCACTTCAATGGTATCTGCTATGGCAAAGGGGTAGGAATTGGCAGGAAGTATTGAGTATAGTTATGGACAACACTGTGCTCTGGTCAAACTGATGTTCTGTTTTGAATATTGTATTCCTTTTTATTTTTTTCCCCACTAATAGTTCTTATACAGGGTTTCCCAGGTGGCACTTAGTGGTAAAGAACCTGCCTGTCAATGCAGGAGATGTAAGAGATGCACATTCAATCCCTGGGTTGGGAAGATCCCCTGGAGAAGAGCATGGAAACTAGTATTCTTGCCTGGAGAATCCAATGGACAGAGAAGCCTGGTAGGCTACAGTCCATAGGGTTGCACAGTCGGAAATGACTGAAGCAACTTAGCATGCACACAGTATCTTCATTAAAATGCCCAGTATAAATGTCATCTCTCTACTACGAAACCTTTCTTCACCACAACCAGAAGTCACTGTTTTTTACTTTGAATAGCTATAACACTTAGTACTTATAGTATAGTAGGATCCTCACAAGTACAGACTGAGGCCAGACAGCCAGAGTTTAATATTGGTTCAGTCATATTAATTAGGCATATATCTCTAGACAGCTTACTTGAATTCTCTGTATCTTTGCTGCTCACAAACCGTGGTAATAATAGAGGATATACCTCATAGGCTTGTTATAAATCCTAAATGAAATAGCCCATGCAAAAGACTTTGAAAAGTCTGGCAAACAATTAATGCTCAATATTAGCCATTTTTATTATTGCACTATTCCTTACATGATAATCATACAGTGCTGTGTCATTTTTATATCATTTTATTGCTCCAACTAGTTTATAAATAACTGAAGTACTATAATGTCTCATACTTTGGTTTATCTCTATTGTGTCTAGCACAATGCTTAGGATATATATAAAAGTGTTCAAAACAAGCTGCTCTCAATCGGCTTTCCATGACTGAATTTCTTGCCTTTTTTCAAGACATAAATCAGATAATTGTACTTTCAGAAAATTGGCATTTATTTAAAGGAAACCTACACAAAATTGAAAAATATTATCATTACTGTAAATTATAATAAAGCAAATGCAAATAATTGAGATATAACATACAACCTTTAGAATGGGTAATACAGCAGTTTTTCAGAATTCCATTTAACTAACATATGTAGGGATTTCATAGTAACAAACTGACATATTGGTTGGCCAAAAAGTTTGTTTGGGTTTTTCAAAAAAACTTCAAATAAACTTTTTGGCCAACCCAATATTAATCCTATGAGATATTTTATTATTTGGAAGTTATGAAGGTTATCAAAAATACTGGCAACAATCTTGTAGTTCAAGAAAGTTAAAGTACATAGCAACAAATTTTAAACAAAGATATACATTCTAGTCTTCTGCCTTAAAATGATGTGAGGAACATTTTAAATACACTTTTGTTTGGAAAACAAAATTAAAAAGAAATTTTCAGTATTCAATACATTACTAACTATAGGCCCTATGCTGTACAGTAGTGGATCTCTAGGGTGCATTTGTTTTACATTTTTACCCTTTGACTGGTACTTCCTGATTTTGCCTTCCCCATAACTCCTGGCAACACCATTCGATTCTACTTCTGAGTTTGATGATTTTAGATTTTTCATATAAATAGTATCATGTAGCATCCGTCCTTCTCTGTCTGGCTTACTTCACTTAGCATGTCTTTCAGGCTCACCTATATTGTTGCAAATGGCATGATTTTCTTCTTTTTTAAAGGCTGAATCATAGTGTATTGTTGTATATTTAAGAATCATTAAGAGGATAGATCTTATGTTAAGTGTTTCTGTTAATATACTACTACTACTAATAAAGTGGGTGGGAAGAAACTTTAGGAGGTGCGATACAGGACTATGGCATAGATTGTGGTGATGGTGTCACTAGTGTATATTTATCTCCAAACCTGTCAAGTTGTCGATGTTTGTGAGTTTCTTTGAACATCAATCATATATCTCAATAAAGTGGTTTAAAATAAATGCCATACTTTCAATAAGGCATAATAAATGCATATTCAGTAAATAAATTTACTCATTTTGATAATTAGTTTAATAGTAACTGATATTCTCATATCCATGACACATTATTAATGCTTTATGATTAATTTCTTAGCCTATCACATCTTTCCCATTTCTTGGGCTGAAAAAACCTAAAATGCTGGTTTTTTAAAGCACTATCAAAGTTTGATGGCTTTCAGATATTAAAAAATATGTAAAAATTTTATAGATAACTGTTACTTCTGGGTATGTGGGAAAAGAAGACTCAGTTAAGGTGGAAGTCTAACAGGACTGGGGGTTATTTACAACAGAAAGGTTTTAATAAGTAATATGTGAATGCATCTCATGTATTTAATCTCTATGTGATTAAATTATATAAACTACTTTGAATGACTGATTTAATGTGTTATTAATAAACACATTAATTTATAAAAGTACTTTAAAATGCAATTAACCTTATCATCAATGAACACCAAAACTGGGGAGAATCTATTATTTTCAAAATGCTTATTTTTCTGATTTTTGGTACTCTGGAGTTGCACACCTCCAAGTATACATTTTCCTTTCCTGCTTACAACTCATGTTTCTTGAATTTACATTTTACTATTAGTTCTAGAAAAGTCTAAGCGTTAGAGTTTGCACATTATCCTTTTCCCTTTTGCATTAACACATCTCCTTCAGTGTATCTACTAGATGAATGCATGACTTTCTAGTTTTTATTTTACATAACAACATCCTGTTCACATCTGCCATCTTTTTATCTTGTATTTGGTGTGATTTCCTTGGATCTTCCAGTTCTTTAATTCTCTCTTTGTGTGCTGTGCTTAGTCACTCAGTTGTGTCCAACTCTTTGCAACCCCATGGACTGTAGCCCACCAGGTTCTTCTCTCCAGGGACAAGAGTTCAGCCTCCAGCATCAGCTTGCTTGAGTTCAAATAGTAGCTAGGACTCTATGAGCTGGGTGATCTTTGACAGAATGACTTCTCTGGGCCTTGGTTTCCTCATTTTAATTTTAAGGATAATAATATTATATAGCCCACAGGATTTTTGGAGAATTAAATGTGTTAATGGATGTCAAGTATTTAAAATATTGCCTAGTACTATAAGTTGAAATTTTAAATTCCAGTAAATAAATCTTTTTAATTTCTAGAAGTTTCATTTGTTTTCTTCTCATATATATATATATATATGTATATATATGTATGTATGTATGTATTCATATATATATATATTCTTTTCATCTTTGATTCCTTCTTTGATGACCTTGTTTTTATAGGTTTTATCAGTTTGTTGTATCCAATGTTTTGCAGGGGAGGGGGTTCTATCATATTTGCTAAGTTTGCTGACTTGCTTGTGGAGGGCTGTTTCACATGTTTTGTAATTCTGGACAGTGAGCTCTCATTAGTGGTTTGAACTGAAAATCCAAACCTAGGCTTGTTTCACTAGGGTGATTTTATATTGTTTCCACTCAGTTCCCTATAGATTATTACTGCTCTGATACCATTTCCTATGCTAATTTTTCACTTTAGGGATTTGCTAAACAAAACACATGGACTGTAAAAATTCAAACCTCAAAATCCTGTGTAAAGTGTATCAGTAATGATGGTCATCAAAAGAGACTTTCCTTTCTTACCCTAGGCTTGGTTTCTTATTTTCCTGTGCTAGTTGGTAACATGTTTTCTTCTGGTATACTTCCAATACTAAGAGCCAAGGTTTCCTAGTTCTTGGACTATCATTCATTTCTAAATCCCCATCTCCCTTGGGCCCCTTATCTAAATGGTAGTGTACATCAAAGCAGGGTAGTGAAAGTGGTCTGTGTGTATGAGGGGCACAGCTGTTCCCTTTTTCTACATTAAATAATAAAACTGAATAAAAGTTTATCTTTTTCTTTAAGCACTGATGCAATGGAAATTGTAACAATGTTAGTGACAAAACATTCTTCTGGGGTGGGGATGGGATGGGGTAGGTGGAATCTCCTATTGATCTAAGCTGTAAACTACTGCCTGCATCTGGGGTCAATTGTTCTCTCTGCTCCACTTTGGTACCCAACTCTCCCTCAGTGTGTTAACTTCCTGTTAAGCATTCTGTCAACCCTCACAGAAGCAACAGATTTAACTGAGATTTTACACCTATTTCCTTTTTGTTTCTGACACTTAAGAATTTATTTTTCTTGTACACTTAACTATACATTTCAAAGAATGTTCTATTTCCTCTAGCATTTCCAGGTATTTGTAGATGAGTGATTATGCAACACTATCAAATTTCTAGAATTATAAGTCTCCATGTTTTTCTCATCTCTAGGAATTGATAAAGTTGTTAAATACCTTTTCTACTTTGTCTTCAGAACACATCATTTCTATTTGTTTATGGCACTGTTGTTGATAGAATGATTTAAGTTCATTTTCTTTAAGCAACATTTCTAACTTCAGATATTCTTGCCTGATTTCTTCTCGATTCTGGAACAAGCAGTTCAGAATTTCTTGAAATCTAACAAAAATAAAACGTAGAATCTCAGTATTTTGTGCTAGGCAATGCAGTTTACTTAGAGAATTGCATGAACAAGGGCATATGGTGCTTCTATGGCCCCCTAGGGAAAGTGAGATAGCTGGTAAAGGGTTATGAACATTATTTTTATAACATTGGGTTTCTTTCTCTTTCTCTCCTCTCCAAGAAAGATCATGTTATTAAAAGATATCAGTATATTAAGGTCTATGGTATCAGTCATACACTGTATTTTGTCTGCGTAATGCAGTAACTTACCAAAAATAAAATACTTTGTTTGTAAGAAAAGGATGATAATGTGGACTTGTACTATCTCAATTCACAAGGCCCCAGAAACACAGTATTGTGTGTTGTTTTGGTGTTGGCTCACTGTAAAGAAGTAAGCAGTGTATGGCATAATCATATGGTGCCTCTATGGCCCCCTAGGGAAAGTGAAATAGCAGATTTTTAGCTTCAGAACTTGTAACAGTGAAAACACACCATACGGTCAGGTACCCCCTGCAGCCTGGCCAAGAGTCAGCTGACAATGCCAAGATCCAAAACATCCAAGTTCACAATGTGGTAAATCTAGAAAAGCTACTCCACTGTGTTTCCGTCAAAATGCAAGAGAGATATAGGGAATCAAAGTTGGGGAGTATGACTCACATATCCTCCAAATGCATAACTACCTCAAGTGGAATCACTTCTATGGAAGCCCTAAATGGAGTGTATGGGCTTCCCTGGTAGTTCAGCAGTAAAGAATCCGCCTGCCATGCAGGAGATATGGGTTTGATCCCTGGGTTGGAAAGATTCCTTGGAGAAGGAAATAGCAACCCACTCCAGGATTCTTGCCTTTGAAATCCCATGGACAGAGGAGCCTGGCGGGCTACAGTCCTTGGGGTCACAGAAGAATCCGACACGACCTAGTGATTAAACAACAAAAGGAGCCCGCAATCCTGCATCCTCCAGGGTCAGCAGAATATTGGTTACAGATCATATCTGAGCTACAGTAACAGTAGAGACAATCACATACAGGCAAAACTTTCAAAGAAAAATTAACTGTGAACCTTTTAAAATAAAATGGTAACACAGTATATGCATTTAAAAATAAATGTTCCTTGGCAAGAATTTTAGGTATATTTGTAAGGATTTGTGGTAAAAACATTGACAGTTTACGTCAGTAGTAAAGAGTTCTTTAACTCTTCTGGGAATGAATATAAACCACAATACATCGACTTCACTGAAGTTTTGTCAAACTGATAAATATTTCATAAGAAGTATGTACGGACATTGCAATTTCATTGTATTACATTACAACAACTCTAATGCCAGTAAATGATTTAATAAGTTATCTTTAGGTTATACCCGAAGATAATTTCTTAGATTTTCTGTTAATACTTTACCCAAGGACATAGTTAAATATTTGTTAGTTTTGAAATTTATGGTCCATTCTTATTTTAGTTGGTGGTGTTTAGTGATTAGGAAGGAAGGAAGGGAATTAGTATCAAAGAAAGCTCTTAAAAAAATCATTTTTTTACAAAGACAGTCCTATGGGATTGACTAATAACTATTTTCTAGTCATTTAAAACATTTGTGTAGCTAGAAAACAAAATCTTTGCCAATAATTTCATGTGACATATGGTGAACTCTAGACAATTTCTTGGTATAGTCATAAGTGAAGTTATATAGTTACTCTGGACATGAACAATTATACTTTTTTATGATTTTTTTTGAGTATTTTCTCATTGTTCAGTTGCTCAGTTGTTTCTGACTTTTTGCGACCATGTGGACTGGAAGCATGCCAGGTTTCCCTGTCCTTCACTATCTCCGAAAGTTTGCTCAATTCATGTCCATTGAATCGGTAATACTAACCATCTCATCCTCTGCCACCCTCTTCTCTTTATGCTTTCAATCTTTCCCAGCATCAGGGTCTTTTCCAATGAGTTGGCTCTTTGCATCAGGTGGCCAAAGGACTGGAGCTTAACAATTATGCTTTAAGATTTTTTTTGAGTATTATCTTTCTAATAGCTTTAACAGAGAGCAAATAGTACAGTCTTCCCTTTACCTGTTTAAACTTCATAAAAATTATATTTCTTAAAGACAATAAAAATTCATGGCATTAAAGAAATTTTATGTGAAGTATGATTGATATGATTAAAAATTATTACATATATTTATTTCAGAAGACAGATGCTTTGGTGAGAGAATGACAAAGGCTTTGGGGTATATAACTGTATTATTACCTTCTTTATAAATACATGCAAATTATTTCACCTGTCGAGTGAATTACAACTCAAGAGTTTTTATAGTTGGTTAAGTCATGTTGACGGAGAAGGCAATGGCACCCCACTCCAATACTCCTGCCTGGAAAATCCCATGGACGGAGGAGCCTGGAAGGCTGCAGTCCATGGGGTTGCTGAGGGTCGGACACAACTGAGCAACTTCAGTTTCACTTTTCACTTTCATGCATTAGAGAAGGAAATGGCAACCCACTCCAGTGTTCTTGCCTGGAGAATCCCAGGGACGGGTAGCCTGGTGGGCTGCCATCTATGGGGTCACACAGAGTCGGACATGACTGAAGTTACTTAGCAGCAGTAGCAAGTCATGTTGAAGTGTCAAAAATACCCAAATAAGTGTTCATAACTCAGGGCATCTCCTTCTTGAATCAACAACCAGAAAGCAAATGTCAATGATTTGAAGCCGTATCAACTCCAGAAAAGTCTACCAATTTGTACAATTTCAACTGATAATTAGATCTGGTTAAGTAGAGCTGAGCAATTTCTTGCAAGCAATGATTCCAAATTTGAGCAGTGGATGGCTGCTTTAATTTTCAAGAAACTTGCAACAACAAACAGCTATCTGGTTACATGAGGACCAATCCCATATTTGACTAACAAACTATAATAATACAACTAATGATATAGCAGCGTTAGAAGCTTTAAGATTAAATGAATAATGAGGAGTCAATGTTACTTAAGTTATTTTTCAAAAGACACTGTAAAGTTGGTAGAATATAACAAAAAGTATTATAAGACTATTAAATATAACTAGCTTGACAATGGGTTGTTAATGGGATTAACAGAAAATAATTTTATTAAGGAAATCTCTGGCATAAGCAGAGCTATTAATATTACATAGGTCAACTTTATGCTGTATGAAAAATGGACTCATTGTCCTGATAGAAATAATTATTTAATTGTTTCTTATTGTATCTGTAAAATAGCACAGTATGGGAACGTAGGATTAAGATTTGAATGGATGATATATAATCCTTGTTCTAATCTGTGAGTTAGAAAATAATACCCCATTTCAAATTTCAGAGGTGCTGTAGTCATCAGATGAAATTAATGTGGGCTTAAATATTATCAAAAACTACAAAGATAATTAAAAAAATAAAGTGTTATTTTCCTAGAAGTTATCTTAACATCTAGGGTCAAACTGAGGCAGAAAAAATTATTTTCTTCAAATCAAGGATATTTTATGTAAACTTTAATACACACTTGAAACTATGTTGAAAATCACTGTCAACTAGTCTTCCTTATGTACACTAAGACATCTTCTGCAAACTCAAGAGTTCTAAGTGTGAATAATCAGTGCTTTAAGATGTGGTTAGTTTCTCATATTAATGATAATAGAAAATTAGCTTTGGAGAAGGTTTACTCAACTTTCAATCAAAGGTGAACAGGTTCCTTTTCCTATGGGCCTCTTGGAGCTTTCCATATGTTCATGTACTTTGGAAACTTCTTAGATTCCTTACGTAAGGAACAATTTTCAAACTTGTTTGATTCAAGAATTCCTTTCTGTCTTCTTAGAACTACTCAAGATCCAAAGCTTTTCAACTACTGCCCATCAGGACAACTTTAAAATTATTTTGGTGCTTGTGAGTACTGTATTACAGCTTTTGTTTTTTAAATTTATCTGCTAAGAAACTTAGATGAAACAGATCATTTTTCTGTGTCAACTTATATCATTGAGAGATGTCCCTTTAAATAATTAATTGTATAAACTCAATTAAGTGGATTAATAGTTATATCAAGTTAGGAAAGAGTAGATACAATTTATATGCACCATGTAAATAATGATAATGCCAGATGCCATTGCTTGAACACATTTGTGTCCCCTGAAATTTACATGTTGAATGAAACCTAACACCTAAGGTGATGGTACTGGAAGTGGAGCCTTTGGAAGGTGGTTAGGTCATGAGGGTGGAGACCTCATCGATAGGATTAGTGCCCTTATAAAAGAGCCTCCAGAGAGATCTCCCTCTCTTTTGCTTATGTGAGGATTCAAGAAGTCTACAACATGGAAGGCAGCCCTTACCCAACCATGCTGGCACACTAATCTAGAACTTCCAGCTCCCAGAACTGTAAGAAATAATTTTGTTTGTTTATAAGCGACCCAGTCTGTGGTACTTTGTTGTAGCAGCCAGAAGGGACTAAAACACCACAGAAGAAAAACATGGAAACTATTAAAAACCAATTTCATAAGTGACATAATTAGCTTTACTTTTTCCATCCCACACTTATGACCTGCTTCTCACTATCTGTATAATCACAATTAAAATTACCTGATCTCCAAAGTGTACCAAATAAGACTAATCTGTGACTTCCTGAACAGTTGAGAATCTATAAAAACATACAACAAATGATGATAACAATAAATTTCTGACTAAATTTTAATCATCTGACTAAAGTTTACAAAATCCTTAAAACGAGATCTTAATGTCAATTTTACCTTTCAATTTCTTTTTTCTGAGGGTTTGAAATCATTAATTTGCTACTTTCATCAGTAAAGGCTTTCTGTTCTTCATAGGCCTTTAGTTTTTCTTTTAACATTAAAATCTAGTAGAGAGAAACAGTAGTTAAAAATTCAAAGTATCTGTTTCCATTATACACAGCCACAGAAAAATTTTACTGTGAAAAATAACTGAACAAAATTTCAATTATAATAGACAATAGAGTTTTAGACAATAAAGATTGCAGAATCCCATAAATGAGGAACTGAGAGAGATTAGCAACAACGTAAAGAAAAGACGTACCTCTTTCTTCTGTTCATTACAGATTTTTACATACTGAGTTATATGATTGTCAAGGTTAAGGACATTGCTCTTCAACTGTTAAGAAAAAGAAATTATGATTG
>SJYQ01001402.1:16081-39035 GCA_006410935.1 Redunca redunca | reverse complement strand
CTTCTTTACTATCGGAGAAAAGGTAAAGAACTTACAAAGCAGGCATTCATATAATAAAAATTGCTCATTTTTTCCTTTGTCCTTTAACTTTTAAGATACAGAAATAATTTAAAGTTTTACCAGTTTGTATGTTCAAGTAGCTTTTAATAAGTTCTCAAAATATTTTATCCTTTTTATGAAAGTATGAGCCCCCTGGCAGCCATGGAATAGTGGAAAGGACATTAAATCCAAATACTTGATTTCAAGGCCTTGTCCACTTCTCACTTAACTTAGAATTTAATACTTACAACTTTGAACATGTAATTCCTCAACTGTAAAGAAGAGCTAAAAATGTCTTCCTCAGTGGTTTGGTATAAACAGTGCACGAAAAATATGTGTGAAAAACTGTATACTCAATAAAGCATAACCTTTCCCAATTTATTATATAAACAATATATGAATATTTCTCTAAGGAAGACAATAACCCACTTATCTTCAATAAATGAGAGTAGCAGAAAGATAAGTGGGAAGAGAGGCCATTATTTACCAGTTGAACTCTAGGTCTATTACTACTCTGAAGTTTTGTGATTTTACACATTCATCATCATGTTTGACTTACATTAAAAAAAGTTACCCCAAACTATTGGCAAAAATACCAACCTAACCACTCATTATTACATTGCTGCAGCAATACAGATTGCCTACATCAATATCATGAATGTGAAAATAAATCATTTTTAAAAAACTGTTTACTTTATAAACTGAGACAGATATTGTATCTACTTTACAGATGAAGTAAATAACTAAGGCTTGAATAGATTAGTAAACATGGCCGTGGTTTTCAGGTGGAGAATTACTGGTGCTGGGCTACAGCAGAGCATCAGCTTTGGCTGCAACAAATGTATGTGTTAGAGGCCTTGACCAGTTACACCAAAATGCCATCCAAATATCACGTGTCATAATGTGAAAAAGGTTAGAGAGAAAGGCACTAAAACATCCTAATTCTCCAAAGATTAAATAATCGTATTTATTATATATATATAAGATGCTTAATGTTTTAATTGTCTTAGTTAATGCTTAATTAACTGGGTTAGTAAAGACACTTCTAGCCTTGATTTCTTAACTCATTAGTAGAAATATATCTCTACTTCATATTTCGCTAGAGGTATAAAAAAGAAAAAAAAATGCACCAAGTACTCTTACCACAAAGGCAGAGTAAACACACTTACAGAAGATTTAATGTCCTTTGCGCGGTTAGCATACTTAAGAGTGTTATATGTGTCATCGTAGAACACAGAGGAAGGACTAACAGCAGCAATCATTATAGTTTGACAGTTTCCTCCGAGAGAATCCTTTAACAAGCGAGTGAGCTTACTATTTCTGTAAGGAATATGCTGATTCTTTTTCTGAAAGAACAAAAACAGGATTCTTATGTCATTTTCCACATTCAAATGCAAATCTGCTACCATTTCACTATAAGAATTTAAGCACTGCACAACTATGCCCAGCCTTACACATCTCATGGGACTGCTCAGTGAACATAAAAAACAAAATTCCCACTGAAAGATTATATCTCCATCTGATTAAGTGTGAATGTTAGTTAATCATAAAATATCAATACTGTTTCATTAGTTGTAATAAGTGTACCATATTAATGTGACATACTAATAGAGGAAACTTGAGTGTGGGGTATATTGAATAAAATCTTCCTGTATTATCTAATCAACTTTTCTGTATTTAAAACTATTCAAAATCAAAATGTCTATTAAAAAAACTTCATTTTTAAAAAGAAATTAAAATACAAAAGTAATATATGCCCTGGAGAAACATACTCCAGAGGAATAATAAGAATTCTATATGGCAGAGAGCTACTTCTCTCTTTAAATAACCATTTAATATGAATACAAAATAAATTATAAACTTACAAATACTTTGTCTGAAAGCACAACTACAGGTCTAAGAGAACTTTATTTTTCTAGAAAAAGTAATCTTATGCTATCCAGTGTAACTCTTTCATATTACAGAAGAGAAAAATGAAGCTAAGCAAAAAGGCACATGACTTGCCTCAGGTCACATGGCTGGTAATTCAAAGCTAGAAACTAGTGTGAGGTCTCCCAGCTCCCAGCAGTACTATGCTTCCTATCATAGCAGTCTTTCTCAGACAGTGTGGAGTGTGCACGGCTGGTGCTACTTGAATTGATTTTGCATGTATAAGATACGCATTAAACACTGACTAACAAATGACTCAACAGCAGTCGATTATTAAAATTAAATCAGTTATGGAAAAAATTTCATGAATGGCAAAATTTAGGAAATCAGTCTCTATACCATGCTGTCTGCTCATATTCTGAGATTTTAATTTAGAATACAAATATATTTTGTTTCTGTAATATTCATGTGATTTTAGAAACCTGCCTTTTTTAAAAATAAAAGAGTTCCCAAATCATTTTAATGTACTTCATATTTATCAAAATGCAAATTTTGAAGAGTTTAACAGTAACCTTCCTACAGCTTCTGAGCTTGGTTTGAACTAAAATTATCATGTATGTGAGTGCTGTGTCTGATTCTTTGTGACCCCATGGACTGTAGCCCACCAGCCTCCTCTGTCTGTGAATTTTCCAGGCAAGAATACTGGAGTGGGTTGCAATTTCCTACTCCAGGGGATCTTTCCAACCCACGGGTCAAACCCACATCTCCTGTGTCTCCTGCATTGGCAGATTCTTAACCAACAGCACCAATTAAGTTAAAAAAAAAAAGGAAGTCAGTTTTACAAATATAGAAGTTATCGAATATGCTGTGCTCCTGTAAGCACTTCTGGCATTGAGTAGACAAAAATATTTTTTAATGACCCAAAGGCATCTAGCAAACATTATCCTATTAGATGATTTAATTATATTTTATACCCTAAGCTCCTCTTCCTAAGAGGACTCAACATTCTTTAATATTTAACTCAATTTTATAGTGTATATATATATATATAAAAAATACTAACCAGACCAGAATTAACTTTTTCTAAAGTGTGCTTTGTCTTCATGCCAATTTAATTATCATGCTTATTGTGTAGTGCTCATTGTCATTAAAAAAAATCAAATTCAAAATAAATGATAAGGAAATATCATAAATATTAACTCTCAATCTGATATTCAATACCCTTCATTCAACAAATTCTGATTATAAAACAGTTAACAAAACAGACCCATAGCTTTATTTGATATACAGCTCTCTGTGGTCTTTGCTCTTCATATAAACATGATTGTTATATTCTTAAAACTTGATTTATAATAATAATATATCTTTAAAACAAAATTATATTAATATGTTTCCGGGAATTATACATATTTCAAAATACTTATACAAATAAACATATAGTACACCTACCTTTGTATCTGCTAAGGCATTGATAACATTCCCAAGAGCTAAAAGTGATCGATTGATATTTGTGCCTTCTATAAACCGGGTTCCTTTAGCGCTGGTAGCACTGGCTCTTTCAGACCCTGCCAGGTCAATGAGTGTCATCTTGGCAATTCGGACATTTTGATTGATACTTGCTGTTTTATCTTGTTGTCTCAAATAAATCTTTTTGAAATTACAGGATAACAGGGAAAATAAGGATTAGATTTAAGAAAATTGAAAGGGAAATGTACACTTTATTTTTAAAAGAGCAAGAAATCAATTATTTTCACTATAAATACATACTGAACATGGTACAGCTTGACCGGACTGGTTGATATCCAAGAGTATCAAAAGTAATTACTAAAGTTGAGAAAAATTTGAAAATGAAAAGACTTACTTTATGTGTACTAGAGGGTAAATAGCAATAACTCCTGGTTTGAAAGAAGGTTAAAACAGTTGCCTTTTATACTCTGGTAACACTTAGTCTAAGATATTTTGGGGAACTTTCAATGTCCCTGATAAACATTTCTCTCAAGATTACTGATAAATGAAGAGGAGTCAGTGGGAAGAAGAGAAAAGATTATGAAGCTTTGTGGATTAGAGACTTTCTGAAAGATTTAATATCCTCAGATTTGAATTCTTTCAACTATAACTATTAGATGAGTTTCAAATAGCATAATCCAGAATAAAGCATATAATCGTTTGAATTTTAATAGAACTAGAAACTACAAATAATAACTACTAACCTATGCTTTGGAGAAGGCAACGGCACCCCACTCCAGTACTCTTGCCTGGAAAATCCCATGGACAGAGAAGCCTGATGGGCTGCCGTCTGTGGGGTCGCACAGTCAGACACGACTGAAGCGACTTAGCAGCAGCAGCAACCTATACTTTAGGCTTTTCTAGACCTATATTCCTAAAAAGTACTGTATCAACTGAATTACACTCTCTCTTAAAGAATGCAACTACTTACATGGTCACTATGGTGAAATCTTAATCAGTACCTCCCCAATTTATTGGTTCTGTAAATGTAGAGCTATAAAGAGAAAGTCTGCTCTGAATAAGAGATTATCTTTTGGAAAGATTAAGTATTTTTTACCAATTTAAGAAAAGAAAAGGAAAGAAAACCTCTAATACTTCCACTTTTCTGTCATGTATTTTTACACAGGTTAAAAATTTACATGTTTCTAACTTACATCATCTCAATTCTAAATATTTTTGCCTGAATCTTCTTAAAGCTGCAAAGTAAAGGAAGTGCTGAGAAGTAGAAAAGTTCACAGGCGAAGAGATATTTTAGAATGTTTGAAGGTTACTATTCATAAATTTGGCTACATTTAAATTCAATTTTAAGAGCTATCTTCTAGTGACCTGTTACCTGGAAAACAGCATGAGAACGAGAAGATGTAGCGTTTGTATCAGTGGGATGTTGTGTCCTGTTTCTGTTACCGTTATCTAATAACTGCAAAATTTCCTCTGAAGATTTGGGCTAAATTAGTTGAAATAGAAGAAAAACATACAAATTAATCACTGGTCTTTAAAGTTTTAAATAAACCATCAACAATCAAGCAGACTTTTACAGGTAAAATAGAAATTATTTTCCATATATTAAATCCAATTAAATATCAATCATGTATCATCTGCTTAGCACTTTTGTGCTATATGAAAAATAAAAGATAAAATCTAATCTCTCTGAGGAGATAAAATACATTAAGCAGAATAATATACTATATTAAATATCCAAGTAGAGTTTTATAAGAAAAGCCCATTTGATTATTTTAAAGGAAAACACAAGAAGACTGATGATAAACTTGATACTTCATCATTTTAAAATAAGTACATGGCTAAATTACCATACTTGCTATTTGAACAAGCAAAAAAAGAAGTTTGTAAACATACCTGATGTAAAGTCAATCCCTGAACAACCACCCCTTTTTGGGCATCTTCCCGGACAGCAAGTGGCCCTGAATTTACTAAAAGGTCACGAATCTGTTCATTATATACCTTAAAATAAAAAGGATTGCTTAGCATTGATGCTTAGCATTGACACTGAAACAGTAGTGACAACATTACATAAACGTATACATTGCTGCCTTAAGGTTATATTAGAGTTTGTCTCAAAGAGAAGCAGCAGCTCATTTCCATTGATCTCATCCCTCCTATCACACACTGCCATGACTTTTCTAACATCTGACAAAACAGAAGAGTTTGATAACCAGCACTTGAACTTAAAATTTAATGATGGAGTCCTTATATCCTCCTCCTGTAATTCCCCATTTGATGACTACAAGTCAACAGAAATAGGATAGCTGGAATTGCCTCTTCCTATTTTCTGGAAATATATGGGACAAACAGTCTTGGGAAATTCTATAATGTATTGGAAATGTAAGTTGTATGGAAGTAGTGTGGTTCTTACTGGAGAAGATATTATTTCATGATGCCCAAGTAGTCCAAACTTTTTAAATTTCAGAGCTTAAAAGTTAAAGAAAACCCCTGAAAGATGGATGGTATTTATTTCACTTATCCTTCAACTGCATTAAGTTTAACATGTAATGATAATTCCATAATGGGACAGTCTCCCCCCAACTTGAATGAGGGATTTGCCCTAGTTCACAGTCACAAAGGTAAGAGCAGAGTCTGATATCCTCACTCTATTGAATGGTTCTGAACACACATCTGTATTTTAAATTTCTGGCAATTCTTTTTCTTTTTAGTAACTTCTGTAAGTAATGTAGGGCTTCCCTGTTGGCTCCCAGTGGTAAAAAAGCTGCATGCCAATGTAGGAGACATGGATTTGATCCCTGTATTGGGAAGACCTCTTGGAAAAGGAAAGGGCAACCCACTCCAATATTCTTGCCTGGGAAATCCCATGGACAGAGAAGCCTGGTGGGCTAGAGTCCATAGGGTTGCAAATGCGTCAGATATGACTTAGTGACTAAACAACAACAATATAAATAATGTACAGAAATAGTACAATTGACATGATTTTATGAATTTACTAAAGGTACTAAGTTTTCTACTTGATAACAAAATGACAATTATACCTATTTGATAAGATTAAAAAACACATATAAAATTTAATCTTTAAGAATTATTTTCTGTAAGTTATATCCATGTTGTAATAAATAGCCTACAGTGATAATTCATTGCTGTTAAAACTTGCTATAATGAATGATAACCATCTTTAAATGCAATAAATTCTTATAAATAGTAAAATGATAAAATGAAGAGATTATTTTTTGGTTCTTATTTTTCTGATAAGCAATAGTCACTTTTTAAATGATTTCCCTTACCTACTTCAATCACACAAAATACATAATTATACAATTACTATCAAGCTGGTCCATGCATCAAAATCACCTGGAAGCTTTTAAAATACATAGATGTCTTGGCCACAATCCAAATCTATTAAACTAAAATGTCCAGGGGGTGAGGTCTAGGTATGTCTAGTTTTAAAAAAGACCCACAGCCAATTTTGGTGCACATACTTGAGTGGAAAGCTGTTAGATTAGACATTGCCTTACCATTAGTAAAATGAAAACAGATTTAAAGAAAGAAAAACAACAACTAAAAACATTATAAAAATAAGCAAACTTCGAAATTCTCCCAGTTATAAAAGGATCTAAGGAAGAAATAATGAATACGGTGCCATGCTCTCTTCCTAATTAAGTTCCGAACAATTCTTTTCAAAATACTTAACTACAGAAAATGAATTTGACTTCTCTTTTATCACCAAGTTCTACAGACTGACAACAATTTTTAGCAACATAATCTTAAATCAATTTTTGAAATGTGAAGAAACTCTCAAACAATAAGATGTCAGCAAGAGCAGTAAAAACTAGAAGCTGACCCTCTGACATCACAAATGGAAAGGCAGTAAAATCAGGGATGTCTGTCTCTGCACTGGTTTCTGAAACACTATCTGAACACAAAGTGAGAGTGCCAATACTTAGTTATTATTTGTTGAATGTCAGCTAGTAAGAGGGTAGAAAGTCTCAAATGATGAGGTATGTCAAAAAAACCCACAAACACACACACAGACACACATACCACAAGAGAGAGCAGGAAGGAGCCTCACGTAGCCAAATCTGCACAATTTAAGCATACAGATAAATACTTAGAGAAAAGGATTATAATCTATGAAATAATATTAAGAATCCATAAGTCTACATTGATACAGTAGAGGAAAGGGAAAGCCAATGAAGAACTATAGAAGAAACAATGGAATTTGAAAATCACTATCACCTGCAATCATGACAGTAATTGATTCAGGCATGAATCATCAGTGGATACTAAAATGAACAGACCGAAGACTGAGGAGTCACAGGATTTACACTGTTTCCCTACAAGTTATTTATTAACTATAAAGGGTAATACATGTTCAGTCGATTGGCTCATGTCCAACTCTTTGCAACTCAGTGGACTGTAGCTTGCCAGGCTCTTCTGTCCATGGTATTTTCCCAGCAAGAATACTGGAGTGAGTTGCCATGCCTTCTTGCAGGGGATCTTCACGATCCAGGCATCGAACTGGAGTGTCCTGCACTGCAGGCAGATTCTTTACTGCTGAGCCACCAGGGAAGTCCCATAAAGGGAAATACAGTACCTTTATAAAACTTTGTAGACCCCAGCGTAATGAAACTGATCAAAGTTAACACAGCCAGTATCAGGACTAACTAATTATATAAGCCTCTTGATATGTTATATAAGAAGAATTCATCATCACTTATGTGGTATTCCTGCCAGTCCATAACCTGAATGTAATTGTGACGAATCCAACTAAAAGCTTTACAAGAGCAACATAAAATAGATAGAAAAAAAAAATCCTGATTAAAGGACAAAAGGGATGAACTGAAACTGAATACAATACATGATCTTAGATTTTATTTTCAATAAAGGGTGTTATTAGAATAATTATCAAAATCTCATTATATCATTGTTAATTTTCCGATATTGATTACTATTCAGCTTTTATTTAAGAAATTTCCTGTTTTTATAAGCCTGTAACAAACAGTTCGGGCGTGGGGGGAAGGAAAACCACATATGCAGAAAGAAAGAAAAGAGAGTAAAATGTTAACATATGGGGAATCCAAATGAAGGGACTCTAGAAGTTCTTTATACTACCTATACTAATCCTACTACTTCTGTATAAGTCAGCAGTTATGGCAAAATACTTAACAGAAAAAAATAAGACCTACAACAAATAATTGAAGACTAGGAATTTTAATGATTTTATATTAATATATTCATGAAAAAATTTCTGCCTGATAGAATAATTTGAAAGGACAATGGAATTTCTTATAAAAAGATTTCTCAATACTACTGATTAAACTAAAAAATAATATTGCCAACTTACCTCCAGATAAGAAACTGCGGTACTACATACTTTTTCTTCTTTAATCTCATCCATGGATTTGTAAAGGTCCAGCATTGTTAGATACATCACTCCAGGGTCAGCAGCTGATCCTAGCATTGTGTGGGTCTTTCCAGCTCCCGTGGCGCCATATGCAAGTACTGAGTTTATATGAAAAGGGATCAGAGTTCATTGTTATGACACATAACATTACTGTATCTACTGTCTAGTGAATAGTCCCACCTGGATAGCCTAAACAATAAGTTGTAAATCCAACAGATCCAAATTCGTTCTTAAATCCTGGCAATTTACAGTATCATACTGTATTTCTAACTGTGAGTTCCACCAAAGCAGAGACTATGTATCCTTCCTACCTAGTAAGTGACTTACACTACTAGTAAGTGATCTGGCACAAAGCAGGTACTAAATATTAATACAAATTTGCAGAATTCTGAATAAAAGCCATTTATAATAATTCCTTTAAAAATTTTTGTTTTAGGTAAATTACTTTGCTTTCAAGACTCTATCCAGTACAATAGAACAGTAACACATTTCTTCTAATGCCAAAAAAAAAAAAAACCCACTCTGAATTACATATGGCAAATACCCAACATAATATTCAGTTAAAGCAATAAGTCTTTGAGAATTATTTTTATAAATTAAATCTGCTAAGTTTGTTAACTACAAAAATACTTTTTAGTAGGATGGATTAAACTGATTCATGTTTCATTCTATTTTGTTTTATGTAAGCTGGCAGTACAACATGAAGTCTTAAGATAGTTGGATAATATAAAGTAAAATCAAGAAGAAACCAGATTCAGTATTAATTTTGTAGAGATTTTTTCATTTGGAGTTAAAATAATTTTTTTAAAAATCTCTAGAGACAATATGGAGTTTCATGAATGAAGAAAAGAATATCTGCTTAAAAATGAGAATCAAAGAAGGTCTAATCAATAAACCACATTCCATTCTTTCTTGACCTAGAGGGTAAACCTTCTGCAATAAAAGTGAATGAGTCAGTGAAAGAAAGGGAAACATATTATAGTTTTGGGGTATCTTAAAGATAATACCATAAATGGTGGTAATTACAAAAATATTAATAATGGTGTGAAGTACCTGGTAAGCATTCAATTAACTGGCATTCTGGAGAGCTCTTTTTCTAGGAAATCAACAGAATGATTTTGAAAGGCAAATTATTATAGGTCTAGAGCACTAAAGATGCTTCTTTGGGCGGAAGATATGCTGAAACAGCACTTGTGTGATGCTCAACATGGGCTTTAAACATAGTTACTTCAAGGTATTACAAAGAAAAAAAACAGTGCTATGAAGAAATTGCTAAGTGTTCAGAAAGGTTCCACTATCCCCCAGGGATAGAGTGTTGCATAGGTAAACACTGGGAATATTTATGAATACAAATTGTGAGAAATCTGGCATCAACTATCTGAAGCATGTGGCTTTAAAACATAAGAAATGGAAAGGATGACCATCTACAGGAACCAAAGCAAGATCCAGGAAAAGAGAGTTTCAAAAATATTATATATGATGACTAAATTTCAAAGAAAAGCTACATTTACCAAGTACTGAACTCAGGAGTTTTTAGCAAACAAGCATCTTAAAATTGATTATATTTAGAAGAGTCAAGTAGATGTCCTAATATAAAAATGAAATAAGATGGAATCATTAAATCTCAGCTGAAATAATTACCTGTGCAATTATATCCATTCAAAAAACTACGAAGAATTGGCTTAGTAGTGTGTTCAAAAACTTCCAACTGAGTTGAAGTTTCATCAAAAACAGCATCAAATACAAATTTAAGATCCTTATTTTGTCTCTTTGTAATGTCTCGATTCATAGTTTTCTTTCCATGGAAAAAGCTGATTTCTTCTTGTTTGGGATCAAAAACAAGAATATGCTTATCCACAACATGGAGTACTTTCTGAAATCCAGAGGCCTTTTCTTTTGTGTTCTCAGGACGCACACGGACAACTACTTTCATGTGATGACACAGGTCTTCCTCAGTGACAGACATTGCTGACTATCTTGATTCCGCTGCTTATGTGAGTGGTTGAATATTTCTCTGAAATTAAAGAGTATTAATATTAATTCTACTATATGCAAAATGACTAGCATGTAGTACTAACTAAAAAAAAAGGTGTTAATTGTGTTTCACTCACGTAGTAAATGTTACTGGAAATCCCTAGTCTGAAACTTTCCAATGGTTCTTATTTTGACCTGAATTTCTTTTAAAGGCCTAGGTCTTCTGCCTCATGTCCTATTGTCTTCCCTATTGCCCCTACTCCAACTAACATGCCAAGTGCCCCAATTACGCCCTTCTGCTAGCCATTCCGTCATAAAGTGCTTTCCTCAATAATTACATGATTAACTCTGTCACTTCTTTCAAGTCCTTGCCCAAATGGTGCTCATTCTGCCCACCCTTACTAAAATTGCCAAACCGATTCCTAACTGCTCTTATACTGCTCAATTTTTTCCCCAAAGCACTTACCACCTCCTAATAGAATATATATTTTCCATATATTTAGCATGCTTGGTGTTTACTTTCTCTATTCTAGTTAAACTATAAACCCCTTAAGGGCATTTAAAAAAAAATCTTGTTTTGCTTACCAATGCATTCCAAGTCTAAAACAGTGACTAGTACATGGTAGACACTATAAATGTGCATGTTCACTTGCGTCCGACTCTGCAATCCCATGGGTTGTGTGGCCTACCAGGTTCCTCAGTCCATAGAATTTTCTAGGCAAGAAGACTGGGGTGGTTGCCGTTTCCTACACCAGGGAATCTCCCGGACCTATGGATTGAAGCTGCATCTCCTGTGTCTTCTGCATTGGCAGGCAGATTCTTTACCACTGTGCCACTTGGGAAGCTCAACAGACATTATAAAAACTGGATGACAAAATATGCATAATTTTAGAGCAGAGACTAGGATCTCTATTCAGAGATTACAATTTCTGAATACACAAAAAATTAGGGGACTATACCATCTCTATTACTTTCTACCTGAACGAGCTACCTGACATATACCTGGAACTATTTTTAACTCTATGGGTCTCTGAGATACAGGTACAGATAAGCCTGGTTGTGTCAATTTCCAGTGCCAAGAGACTTGCAGCCAAGATCAATTTTATGAAAAATAGTTTGTAAGCCAAAGCTATCCCTTTGGTACCTTAATACAATTCTAAGAGACCCTTTCCTGTCCATTCTCATGACCCAAACTAAAGTAGTATTAGAGCTCTCCTGAAAAATCAAAGCTAGGTTTTTCCTACCTGTGATTATATATGGTTTAGCTATAAAGTTAGGACTTCCCTGGTGGCTCAGATGGTAAAGCGTCCGCCTACAATGAGGGAGACCCAAGTTCAATCCCTGGGTCGGGAAGAACCTCTGGAGAAGGAAATAGCAACCCACTCCAGTACTCTTGCCTGGAAAATACCATGGACAGAGGAGAATGGTAGACTACAGTCTATGGGGTTGCAGAGTTGGACATGACTGAGCGACTTCACTTTCTTTTCTTTCAGCTATAAAGTCTGAGTTGAAGTGGAAGCCCAGGGTCTGATTAATATTTCAGAGATTTATGAAATTTTTGCATTTGCGTATCATTTAATATTTTTGCATTTAATTTTTGCAACCTGATCACTTTTACTGTTGACGTACTTGAGGAAATGGAAACTACTGAGGCCACTGAAGTAATGCAGACAAGAGATGATGCAGTCAACTTAGAACAGGGATTGGTAAATATAGTCTGAAAGTAAAGACAAAATAATTTTCTGATAGACGGGGGGAATGAGAGAAAGATAGGATTCAGGAATTACTCCAAAGTTCTTGGCCTGAGTGTTGGAAGAACAGAGTAGAACAGAGTAGCCATCAACTGAGACAGAAATAACTGAGGGTAAAGCAGGTTTTGGGGTGAAGATCAGGAGTTCATTCTGGATATCTTAAATCTGAGAACGTTAATCAACATCTAGATGGACATTTCAAGGCAGCTGAAAGCTAAGTTAAGAAAGTAAAGGCTGTCCTCAGAGTTTTAACACCATGTGAAGCTTTTCAGTTTTTCAAGCTTATCATGGCTTTAAAACTTAAGGGGGCCTTCTAATTCAAGGAAGAGAGAATGATCAATTGTGCTAAATAACTGCTAATAGGTCCAGTCAGTTCAGTCGCTCAACCGTGTCCGACTCTTTGCAACCACATGCACTGCAGCATGCCAGGCTTCCCTGTCCATCACCAACTCCCGGAGCCTACTCAAATTCATGTCCATCACTCCCGGAGCTTACTCAAACTCATGTCCATGAGTCGGTGATGTTATCCAACCACCTCATCCTCTGTTGTCCCCTTCTCCTCCCACCTTCAATCTTTCCTAGCATCAGGGTTTTTTCAAATGAGTTGGTTCTTCACATGAGGTGACCAAAGTATTGGAGTTACAGCTTCAACATCAGTTCTTCTAATTAATATTCAGGACTGATTTCCTTTAGGATGGACTGGTTGGATCTCCTTGCTATCCAAAGGACTCTCAACAGTCTTCTCCAACACCATAGTTCAAAAACATCATTCTTCAGCACTCAGTCTTCTCTATAGTCCAACTCTCACATCCATACACAACTACTGGAAAAACCAAAGCTTTGACTAGACAGACCTTTGTTGGCAAAGTAATATCTTTGCTTTTTAATATGCTGTCTATGTTGGGCATAGCTTTTCTTCCAAGGAGCAAGTGTCTTTTAATTTCATGGCTGCAGTCACCATCTGCAGTGATACTGGAGCCTCAAAAAATAAAGTCTGTCACTGTTTCCATTGTTTCCCCATGTATTTGCCATGAAGTCATGGAACCAGATGCCAAGATCTTAGTTTTCTGAATGTTGAGTTTTAAGCCAAATAGGCTAAGTACTTACTAAAAGTCATCATGGGATTTGGTAACAAAGAAGCAAATAAGAACAACGTGGGGCAATGGTAGGACAAAGGCCTGAATAGGAGAAGACTCAGACAGCAAATGTAGGAAGCACTACTGCACAAGTAAGCAAAGAAATGGTGTGGGTAGAGAGGGATAGGGTTAAAAGAAGATATTGTATTTCCTAAAGTGGAAGAAATAATAATGATAAAGCTAACATATATCAGAAAACCATACATTTTTGAAAGGAATTCAAATCAAGGCCAAGACAATCTAAAAGCTGAAGACACTGGACATAGCACTCCCTTTTTAGGACTCTGTGAGTCCCCAAAATAGAACACTGCAAAGGAAAGGATGGTCGTTTAGATTCTAACAGTTGAATTACTACTCTGGTCTTTCTTCACCCTGAGCTTCTGTCTAGCCAACTCCCATAAATACCTATACCCCTTTTCTTTGACTTTGGACAAGTTACTTGACCTCACTGAATTCCAGGTTTCTCATTTGTATAAAAGAAATAATACCTAATAGCTGTCCTTAAGCTAAAAGAGATAAAAAGCATTAAGTGTATTAAGGTATTCAATAAATGCCAATTCTCTTCCCTACCTGCCTCCAATCCTGCCTGTTCTTCTCAAAGATAACTGGCCCATCTTTTCATTGTTTCCCAGTGAGCTTATCACTGGCATTTTGGGTAGATCAATTCTTCCTTATTTGGAACTGTCTCAAACATTAGAGGATGTTAGCATTTCTGACCTATTAAAGGCTAGTAGAATCTCACATTCCTTGTGATACCCAAAACTAACCTCTACATGGATTTCTAATGGGGGAAAAAGAGAAACTAAACAGCCTCTTGATGAGGGTGAAGGAGGAGAGTGAAAAAGAGGCTTAAAACTCAACATATAAAAAAAAAACTAAGATCATGACATTTGGTCCCATCATTTCAGGGCAAATAGATGGGGACAAGGTGAAAGCAGTGACAGATTTCTTCTTCCTGGACTCTAAAATCACTGCAGATGGTGACTGCAGCCATGAAATTAGAAGATGACTGCTTCTTGACAGGAAAGCTATGACAAACCTCGACAGTATATTAAAAAAGTAAAGACATCACTTTGCCAACAAAGGTCTACATAGTCAAGACAATGGGCTTTCCAGTATGGATGTGAGAGCAGGACAATAAAGAAGGCAGAGCATGGAAGAACTGATGCTTTCAAACTGAGGTGTTGGAGAAGACTCTTGAGAGTCCCTTGGACAGCAAGGAGATCAAACCAGTCAATCTTAAATAAAATCAACCCTGAATACTCTTTGGAAGGACTAATGTTGAATCTGAAGCTCCAACACTTTGGCCACCTGATGCGAACAGCTGACTTATTAGAAAAGATCCTGATGATGGGAAAGACTGAAAGCGGAAGGAGAAGAGGACAACAGAGGATGAGACGATTGGATGGCATCATTGATTCAATGGACCTGAACTTAGGCAAATTCCAGGAGATGGTGAGGGACAGGGAAGCCTGATGTGCTGCAGTCCATGGGGCAGCAAAGAATCGGACATGACTTGGCAACTGAATAACGAAAACAGATTCTCACATTCCTTGTGATACCAAAAACTAACCTTTACACAGATTTTTCTAAAAGCTTTTAGAAATGTTCAACAATGCCTTGCTTTTAATTGATATGCTTCCCCCCACTCAATGGTAGATAAAATATACACAAAAATGAAATGGTTAAAAAACATATAAAACATCAGGTGATCTTTTTCAAAACAGATCTTAGGCTGGAAGGTATCTCTTGTTAATTAACTCATTAACTCAGTAAGTTAACTGTTAAAATCCCAGTTCTTCTACTTACTGGCTGTGACAGTGGGCAAGTTACTGAATCTCCTTATGGATTAGTTTCCTCATTTGTAAAGTAAGACTAATAATAATACCCACCTTATAAGTTCTTGTGAGGATTAGAACTTAGAAAAATACCTGGCACAGAGACGGCATTATAACATCTGCTATTATTATTACATACAGCTTAATGAGGAAAGAGCCATTGATAAAATAGTGGTGCAAATATGCAAAGCTATAACTCTGATAAGTGCTATCAGATAAAGGTTAACAGTGCTACCTAAGATTATGATAGAGTTTGAAAGCTTCCCAGAGAACAACTGGAATGGAGAGCTGAAGAACGGATAGTTATTACCAGGTTAAAAAAAAGATTTCAGGAGAGAAAACTAGTTATGCATTCAATAAATATTCACTGGGTGCCTTCTATGTGTAAGGCATTTTTCTGGGTCTTGGAACAGACAGTTAGAAGTGTATGTGTGGGTTCTTATTTTAGATGGGAATGTTGTGGAAAGAGACCGAAGTGAGGGAGTGAGCAAGTAAGTGGCTCCCAGGCAGGAGTATTTCAGGGCCGCAAGTCCAAAAGCCTGTGGTAGGAAACAGCTTGTGCAGAGGACATAAATGGCTGTGTGGTCAATTTGCCTAAATCTCATTTTGTTTAACCATTTAGTTTTATATGATTTTAATTCTATCTATTGCATCTAAAGAGATGCTCAGTTAAGCTTTGCTCAGTTCTGACTGTAGCTGGAGAGAACACAAGGGAATGGAGAGGGCTGCATTAAAAAGATTAAGCTGGATAAAAGTGGGGCCAGATCTAGAGGATCTGAAAGTCAGGTTACAGAACTTAGATTTGCCTTTGAAGTTAATTGTAAATTATTAAATGAAAAAATTATGCTCGATTATGTCCAAGTATGTTGATGTCATTAGGAATTAATGAGGTTGTTCCTACATTAAAACATGATGACTGCTTTTTTTTTCCCTAACATAGCCAAGTAAAAGAGATAGAAATCCAGTTGATTCTGACTAAGGCACACAGAAATTACATTCCTTGACTATTTTTACTTAAGAAGTGGCAAAAGAAAAGACTACATATTGTTATCTGTGCAATGTGTTACCTCAAAAATTATTTTCAGAAGATCATTCAGAAGATAGTATAACAGTCTCTGTTCAGTTTTGTCATATCTACTTTCAAATGATATCTGTTGAATAGAATCAAAAAAGCAAGCTGGTAGGATTTCACTGGTGGGGCTAAAACATTAAGGACAAACACAACACCATTTCCTTTATAATAGAAAGGTATCTCTAGAGTGGGTAGAGTATGAAAAGAGGGTGATGAAGGGGTTCTAGTAGTAATCTATAAAATGATAGGGTTGGACTACATTGATAACTAATGTTCTTTTCTAGCTCTAAATTTTATGATTATTGTGTATGACAAAAACATAACAACTAATAGGACTATATGTTTCTACCTTTATATTCCTCCTTATCTCTTGCCGTGTGCTTGGTATACAGTTAAGTTTTCAAAACATCTGATTAATGAATAAATTAATGAGTTATAAAAAGTAGACATGGAATTCAAAAAAGCAATATAGCCATTTTTGGCAAACACATACTATACTTCTCTAAGAGAACCAACATACCATAGCAGACAAAAATGGTTGGCAATAGCAAGAAATCATAATGAGGACCCTGAGGCATCAAAAAAAGTTAAGTAATGTGCCCAAGTTCTTTACAAAATTAGGAAAATGAGGTCATTTTTATGTTAACTGTTGAAGACGGTTAAAACACTATCGCTTAAATAAGGGTAACATTCAATTTTCTGGGAGAATGACTTACACAGAGAGCCTCATTCTTCTGTTACGTTTAAGGAAGCAGTGTTAAAACTAATTCTCTTCAATAGTTGCAAGTTAATATAAACCAAGTTGAACAGGTAAATCCTCATCTTATATCTAGCTACTGTTTTCCTAGATAAAATTTAAGCCAGTTAAGTCCAAGATCATATGAACATATAATAAATTTGACTTAATTCATCAATTGTATGTACTGATACCATCTTCAAAAGAAATCAGATCATGTGATGTACCTCATCTTGTTCTGCTCCAATGACTTTCCAGCATATGAATAAAATGCAAACTCTTTACCAGGTCCTATAGGATCTATATCTTGTTCCTGTTTAATGTTACCCTCCCTCTCCATTACTGTTTCAGTCTCACTGTCCTTCTCAGTGTTTGTTCAACACCTCAGTCTCATTCTGGCCTAACTTTCTCTTCTCTCTGCCTGGCAGGCTCTATCTTCAGGTATTTACAAATCTCAGTATCTCAGTTCATCATTCAGGTCTTTGTTCAAACGTCACTTCATAGAGGTTTTCCCTAAAGATTTCATTCCAAACTGTATCACCCTGCCCTTGCCTCTCTAATTCCTTATCAGTTTTATTTTCCTTCCTAGCATATAAACTACTTGGAAAATATATATTATTTGGTTACATATTTATTGCTTAGTTCCCTTCTAAAATGCAAGCACTATGAGAACTGGAACTTTATCTGCACTCCAGAAACTAGAAAAGGGCTTGTCATATATTTAGAAATTTTTACATACTTGTTGAATAACTGAATGAATGAACTAATGAAGATTTTCAAGATACGTGTGCAAAAAATAAATGCAGAATAGTGGATATGGTATTCAACCATTTGTATTTTCAAAAGACATATACATACTTGTATGTGTGTGGGCT
This sequence comes from Redunca redunca, assembly GCA_006410935.1. Taxonomy (NCBI): domain Eukaryota; kingdom Metazoa; phylum Chordata; class Mammalia; order Artiodactyla; family Bovidae; genus Redunca; species Redunca redunca. The sequence continues at coordinate 20,871 of SJYQ01001402.1, read as the reverse complement.
CTCTCAGGAAGAGAACACAAGAAATTGATAATACAGTTGCTTGATGTGGGAAAATAATTGACAAGCAGGTTTACTTTCTCCTTATATTCTTTTGTACTATTTGGGTTTTAAACAAGTCTAGGTATTTTTATCTCAAAAACAAAAACAAAAAATATTAAAATTTACCTTAAACACAAAGTTTCTCTTAATAACTTTGGAATACTTTTTCCTGACTTGTTATTCTACAAATAGAAATGTGCTAAGCAATTTACATACTTATTTATTCTCTGTAACAACCCTATGATATAGGATTTTATATCATAGGATATGATACAAAATCATACCTATTTTATATAAAGAGAAACTGTAATACAGAGAGGTTAAGTTAACTGGCTGACGTCACATTATTGGAAGCACAAGACATGAAATTTGAACTCTGACTGACTGAACCTAAAGTTCAAGTATTCAATCATCCTCTCCATAACGAGATAAATATATAACTCTAAGNAAAAAAAAACAAACGACAAGGACGAGGTGGCGAGGAAACTGAGGTTTCAAGGATGAGTAATATTTGGAACACACAGATGGATGGAAGAAACAAAGGCACGGGAGTCTGTTGGGGGAAATGTGAGGAGTTAAGTCAGCTGGCGAGGCAGAGGCATGAAGCGGATGAGTAGAGAGGGGTGCTGGTGGGGAGGTAGATCGAGATCCAGAGGCCAGAGGTGGGTGACCTGGGGTGACAGGCTGAGCAAATCCAAGCTTGTCTTCAACCTGACTCAGAAACACGAAGGCCTCCAGAGGGTCCACGATCCCCGTAACGACACAAAATTTCATGTCCATGTCTATTTTTCCTGGAGAAAAGGTCAGAAACTTTTCATCATATTTTCAAAAAACTAAGAACCCATCAGTCCTGTTGTCACTGGGGGCTCCAGGGAGCCGGAGTGATTTGGCCCCCCAGGGTTCGGGGTGTCATGGCTTCAGGATCCATCACGCCCACCGTACCTGGCCAGGCTTCACATTTCAGATGGCCATCTGCAAATTAGAAAAACACGCATGTGTTTTTAAGTAAGGATGGACAGGAAATGACTAATGATATGTGCGTTGTGTGCAAGGAATAAAACCAGACAGCTCTCTCCCATCCATAAACGTTTAAGCGTTAAGTCAGCAGTAACCAGTAGAAAGCCTCTTTTGCCTGCAGCGTGTTGAGCAGGAACCGTTCCCGGGGCTTGTGGGGAAGGCAGATTTCCTGGGCCGATGTGAGAGTGCCGTTTCGGGGACCATTAGACAGGAGCCGGGCCCCTCCACCAGTGGGCAGACCGCTCCTCCCTGTCCCCGCCGGGCGCCGAGCAGATGGGAACCGAGACGAGCATATGGCCCGTCAGTCAGCACTTTTGGGGAAACGGCAGAGTAGAATTCTGCGTGGGCCCTTCCAGAGTTATTCCAGGTAGTGACGGGGGAGCAAATGTGTTTGGAAATTTCCTCATGAGCTGCGCCAGTGAGCCTTAAATGTTCATGGGCTCTTAAATGAGGCATCGGTGGCTTTTTTGGAGGGACGGCTTGCAGTCTGGGCTGAGGATGGAGGTCTAAATACAAGGTCCACTTGGCCTCAGGCAAGTCACTGGACTCCCCTGAACCCAGTTTCCTCATTAAAACAAACCCAAACAAAAAACCCCAAACCAAAAACAAGCAAGAAAAGCAAACAACAACAAACAAAATAAGGGAAGAAAAGGGTATAACAGTAGCGGCTCTGCCTCTGTTACAAGGGACCGTTTGGAGAGGGCTTCTGGTGCACGGCACAGTGGTATTTACCTGTATTCCTGTTTCGTCCTCACAACGGCCATATGCTGTTGCTGCTTCTGTTTTAAGAGGACAGACACTGAGGTCTGGGGAGGGTGAGTGATTGCCTTGAGAGAGTGGATGTGAAGGCATTAAGTGCACAGAGGAGATGTGCACCCACAAGGCATTGTCCTTATCTGACTGGGCTTGTGTCCTCACCCAAACTTTAAGGCAGGGACGCATCCCTTTAGCTTCAGTCACTGAACATAAGTAGGTGTTCACGAGAGACTGACCAGGCCCATGTGAGGGAGCTCCGTGGCCAGCTCGGTGGCTACTTCATATTCACTAAGCTTCAGGTAATGAAGATTCACAATGAATGAACTGTGAGCCACTGCAGAGACCACCAGCTTAAAGCACTATATACACACGGCACAAAATGAAGCAGGTCCCGACTATTTGCTTACAGTAGGGCATCCCAGACTGGGGACATGCCAGGAGTTCAGAAGAGGGCAGGATGAGCCACAGATGAGGCGGAATCATATGAAATTACAGGTATTAGATCTTTTTTTCTGACCTACAACCACTGACACTTTCCTATGATTCAGCTAGTAGCTGGCCTGGAGTGGTCAAGGCAGCCATGGTGAATGAGGTGGGGCTGACATTTTCTTGGGCTTGATTGGGTGAGAAAGATGTAAATAAGCTTGGGGGAGGGAAGGATGGAGGCAGGAAGCTGAGCGTAGGAGTTAGGCAGGGTCCGGGAGGACAATCAATCAGGCCTCCAAAATCGCACTTGGGGTTGGAGAGGACAGATCTTGCTTCTGTGACAGATGCTTCTTGAAATTTTTCTTATTATAAAAGTAATACATGCTCATTATAGAAAAAAAAAAGGGACAATACCAAAGTGCATAGCATGAAATAAAAATTTCCCTCAAATTCAACCACCCAGAGCTCATCATGATTAATTTCCCCTTCTTATTAAGAGCTCGGTAAACATCATTCTCATCAGTGGCTGGGTCAGAGTCTGCCTCCGTATGGAGCAATGTTTGGTTTATTTCCAGCATCTTGTGCTTAAAGCTCTGTGTGCTACTTATTTATTTCACTTTTAAAATTATTTATTTGTTTATTTTCTTTTTGGCTGTGCTGACTCTTCGCTGCTGCACGCTGGCTTTCTCTAGGTGCAGCGAGTGGGGGCTGTTCTTCAGCTGTTACACACAGGCTTCTCACTGTGGGGGCTTTTCCTATTGCAGAACACCAGCTCTAAGGCACAAGGGCTTCAGTAGTAGAGGTGCACAGACCGTGTCCCCTGCATTGGCAGGCAGATTCCCAGCCGTTGAACCACCAGGGAAATCCTCTGTGTGCTATTTAGAAGTCCATCTTAGGCTAGAGAGAGCCCCTCAGGAAGCGGAACTGGACAGGCCCTGCTGTTCTTAAGGCCCTGGTGGGAGAGCAGAGTGGTAAGAATCGGAGCCCTGGAGCTGGCGCTTTGGGGTGAATCCTATCACTGCCATCTGCAGCCATAAATGATACAGAGTTTCTTCCCTTCTCTGCACTTTGATCTTTCTCATCCATTTAAGGGTGTTTGCAGTTGGATGTTTTTGAATCTGCAAAGCAAGGAGTTCTTTATTTGGAGGGAGAGAAGATGCTGCTTATTCCTAAGAGCATATTTGTCATGGGAAATATCCAATCTGAATGTAGTGTTTAAATAATAAGTATATTATTTAAGTCAAACGGGGAGGTGGTTTGTTTTTTTTTTTTAATGTATGAAGGAGAAGATGGTAAAATAAGTGGGAATTGATCCCAACAGTGACAGGTTGATCTTCGGCTGCCAGGCTGGATTTGATTTCCCTCTAATTATCTGCTAGATTAAAAGAAACGAAAGCTCGAAATCAAAGCCAGTTTTAGCTGTCATTGGAAAGCCCCTGGTTATTACACCAAATGCTGGGCAGCATTCTCCAGCTGCTTTCTTTCCTTTCCTTTTTACTCAGTTTCCTTTTTTTTTCTTTCCCTTTTAGAGCAGTAGAAGAGACCCTTGAAACTCTCATCACAGGCTAATGCGAGGGAGTGGGGAGAGGGTGGAAATCGAACAGTTTGGAGAGCTAGGATTCGCCCCCCAGCTCATCCTGCGCTAGGCTGGCATCCTAGCTCAGCGGGGCGAGGTGGGGGACTACCTGTTCAGGGTGTGCGCTTTCTGTTGGGGTGAGATCTGGGTTGGGGACTGCCTGTTTGGGGGAGCCTTCATTTGCTCAGAGAGGCTCTCTTTCTTCCTCCAATCTGTTCAGGCCTGGGCAGCACCCGAGGTCGGCTTGGAGAAGCTGCTGAGACCTGTGTGAATGAACGCGTGCGAGTATGCGCGGATGGATGAGTGTCAGGCCCGGCTAGAGGCTGGGTCAGGATGCGCTCTGTGAGATGCAGGATGCCCAGGAGTATAGGAGCACCGCAAGGTGGGCGGGCTGGAGCTGGCGTGAGAGGCCTCGGCAGGGAAAACGGTTCCCATGAGGGCTTGAAGGCAGGCCAGAGCACTGGACTCTCAAAGCACAGGAAGAGCTCCAGAACTCCAGCCACGTGGTTTGTAAAACACTCTAAGCTGGAAATAATCTATCCACCAACACAAAAATACACGCCTGATGGGTATTCATTCACTGGAATACTATACATCAATGGAAATGCATGAAGGATGTACTTCCAGTGCGGTGATATTCACATTGAGCAAAAGAAGCAAATCATAAAAGAATATCTAGAGGATGGTTCCAACTCAAAAGAGGAAAAACTAAACTTTATTATTTTTATTGTACTTTAATAAAAACCAAAAATTCTACTCTCTTAACAAAAATATTAAATGCTATGTAAAAGCAAGAGAGTTCCAGAAAAACATCTATTTCTGCTTTATTGACTATGCCAAAGCCTTTGACTGTGTGGATCACAACAAACTGTGGGAAATTCTGAAAGAGATGGGAATACCAGACCACCTGACCTGCCTCTTAAGAAACCTGTATGCAGGTCAGGAAGCAACAGTTAGAACTGGACATGGAACAACA
>SJYQ01001402.1:0-14829 GCA_006410935.1 Redunca redunca | reverse complement strand
GGAAGCTTGGGGGGTGGGGTGGGTGGGCGAGGAGGCTCTCTGTGCAGCACTGCTCTGCAGGCTCCCCATTAGCTGCCTCCTGTTCTCCTCATTGTCATCACCGTCATCACCTCCCCACCCCCATACCTGTTCGGTGTTCTGCAGAGTCGTTTCAGAGCCAGTGGTCCATGCAGAGTAGGCAGGGTATGAGCCATTATCCCATTTTTACTGTTATTGTTGTTGTTTAGTGGCTCAGTCATGTCTGCCTCTTTGCGACCCCATGGACTGCAGCACGCCAGGCTCCCCTGTCCTTCACCATCTGCCGGAGCTCGTTCAAACTCATGTCCATGGAGTCAGTGATGTCATCCAACCATCTCGTCCTCTGTTGTCCCCTTCTTCTCCTGCCTTCAATCTTTCCCAGCATCAGGGTCTTTTCTAATTTTCCCATTTTACGGATGAGGAAACCAAGACTCAGCGAACAATGGACATTCCACAGGCTTGGGGTTCTTGGACTCTCCACGTGAGAGGAGGTTACCAGTGATGGGAACGCTTGTGTGTTTGTGCAGACCCATCAGCCAAGGCCTCAGATAGATTGCATTTCTGCACATCATGACCCATTTAGGTGCCATAATGGGTGGTGACCAGAATCTGTCCTCAGAGGCCTGATTTGGAAGTGGCTCTGGAATTCCTCTGCCAGCAGCAGAGAGTGAAGGAGAATAAAACAGCCCAGGGGACGGTTATACCATTTGTAGCTTGAAAAGTGGTTATATGGAGAGGGGATAAGCTCTCTGAGGGCCACAGTGGGCAGAATCAGGAAACATGGCCGAAATTGGCAGAGAGATTTAAGCTCAAGGAAAGGGGAGTAAAAATCACCACCTCCTTACTTTGCCTGAAACGATAAAGGTTGACTCAAAGTAGCAGTGAGTAGTGAGCTCCATGTAGCTGGAAATATTCAAGCCAAGATGAATGGCCACGTGTAGGGAAGAAGCACAGATATGGGTTCAGTGCCTGATGGTGTGACCTTGGGCAGCTCACCCAACCCCTCTGGATCCCAGTTTCCTCATCTGCATGGCAGGATCATGGTGCAGGCTGGCTGCGAGGGGCCAGTCGGGGCCAGAGCAGCCTGCTGGGTTCACTCATTCCACAAGTAGGTCTGTGGGTGATATCTGTTGTCTGGCTTAATCATCACCAGTTTGCGTGCTGGGCTGCCTCTAACATTTGTGAGGCCTGAGAAAGAGAACACCCGGTGGTCCCAGCCCCCTGCCAACCCTCCTCCTCTTCCCACTCCTGACTCTCCCCTGCAAGGGTTGGGCAGGTCCTTCAGTTCACACATGCAAGCTCTGTCCACACTAGCCCTGCCCCACCAGGCTCTCCTGGTGTCTCCTTGTCTAGGAAGCAGGACAGCAGAAAAACCATTTGCCTTTGGGAGGGTGGACTCCAGCCACTTAGGAGGGCACTTCCTGGTACCCAGATTCAGTGTCCAGAGGGGGTGGGGTACGGGTCCCAGGTGAGCATGTCTCCTTGGCCTTGAGGACTCTGTGCCCCCTGAGAAGGGGGTCTGTCTGAGTGGGGCTGCAGCAGGACCCTCTCAAGCGTAGAGGCAGGACAGGGGCCCAGCGGCCAGGTCTTCTAAGCTCAGTATTTTCTGCAAGATTACTAAGTGGTGGTGCTTATGATCTTGCATATGCTGGTCTACGAGCCATTCTGGGTTCTCAGCGACAGGTTGAAACTCAGAAGGGGACAAAGTCAGGAAACAGGGAGAGTGGACAGGCAGCTGGGGAGGTGTGGGACGGGGCCAGAAGCCCCAATTGTAACCTGGGTCAGGGTTTTCATTCCCATGATCACGGAAGGATCTGTGGGCAGGGTGTCGCTATAGGAGTTCCCAGGCAGTGGCAGGAGGAGCCCCCTGATTCTGGGCTATCAGCCCATTTGAAGAAGAAGTGGGAGCGTGAGTACCTCCCTTTGGGAGTGGGGCTGGCGCTGGAGGTCAGGGAGAGGGTGCCAAGGACAGGCCTCAGCCGTCTCACCTGGAGTTTTAGACACGACTGCAGCCCTATTAGAATAGCCAGCATGGCGGCAGGGATGGCACAACTGGGCCTCAGATCCTGGGTTTGAGTCAGTAAGACCACCCCAGATCCCCTTCTGCGGCTTTGGCATCTGTCCTCCTTGCTGAGGCCAGCACAGGCCAAGAGGCTGTCTGGAGGCAGAGTCCTTGGATGCGGGACCTCAGAGCTGAGCAGGGGCAGAGGGGTGAGGCTGCGCTGGCACCTGAATCACCAGGGGTGGGGAGGTTGTTAAAGCCCAGATGGGGGCTTCCCTGGCAGTCCAGCAGTAGGACTCCACAATTCCACTGAAGGGGGCATACGTCCCTTTGATCCCTGGTCCAGGAACGAAGAGCCTCCATGCTGTGGCATGGCCAAAAAAGAACAACACCACAAACCAAAAGGCCCAGATGGCTGAGTCCCAGTGCCAGAGTTTCTGATTCATTTTGCATTTCTAGCAGGTTCCCAGGTAATGTCAACACTGTGAGTCCAGGTGCAACAGAACAATTTGAGAACCCCTTGCCTGCCAGCCCCAGGACCTGGGTCTGTCCCAAACCACTTGAGGACTCAGGGCAGTGGCCCCTCCCCCCCTACAGGGGTTTGGCACCGTGGGGGAGACGGTGAGCAGTCAGTAGGACTCATCCTTATGCAGAAGACATGGATGATGCCCCTGGTGAAGGCAGCCACTGGAGATAATTTGCCGATAACACAGAGACGAGACACCCCCAGCTCTGGTCACAGATGTCACATACATTGCATGTGATCCCAGGACCGAAAAAACAGAACAGGGCCACTTCATAAGTGCATGTTTTTATTAATCTATTTCCTTTCCCTGCTTTTCTGTGCAGGTTTCTGAAGACAAGTGAAATATTAAATGGTTGTAAAATCCAACCTTTAAGGCACAATCAAACCCTTTTAAAACAGTTCTTCTAATGAGGGAGAATGTTGCATTATTAGTTTTTTTTCTTTTTTCCATCTCTTCATTCTCTTCCAGCTGGTTTACAGGCAAAGTCCTCAGTGATTTCTTAATTTTGACTCAGGCTCTCTCTACAGCCGAACAAGTGGTGGGGAAAATCTCCTCTCTAGGCAACGGCCACATTTCTGTCTCATTTGTTTGGTTTCGCTCTGTAACATGACAGCTGGTGGGGCTGCTAATTCGAACTTAGGCCCTTCTAGGAACGTGTCGTTCGTGAACAGTAAATATATCAGGTTGCAGATTTTAGCCATTTAATTATTGAAAATGGGAATGCTTCCTTGCCTCATGAATATTTTAATGTGGAGCAATAGACAAATTGTCTTTCACGCCCAAATTTCACTGTATTTTGGAACCACTTCAGATTGTAGCCTTATCCGATTGCCCTGAAGCTGTGAGCTCGATTTTTTCTTCAGGGAATTTGGTAGCAGAGTTACTTTGTTCCAAATCATGAAGAAGTCTGAGACATTTATAGGGAACAGGTCTTCTTAGCGTCATTTAGTTTGTCCTTGGATCTGTAAATGTCCTTGCTGGAAAGAGAACCTGAAGCAATACTTTCTGTAAAGCGGATGTAGCATTGCACGGTAGGAATGGAGGGTTCCGGAATCTCGCGGGCCTGGGTTCGAATCTTGACTTTCCTCTCGCTCACTGTGAAATTCAGGGCAGTTACTTCTCCGGGTCTCAGTGTCTTCATCTGTAAAATGTGAATGATAGTAACTTCTTAACAGGATGATTTTGATTGTTACATAAAGTACTTAAATGTGTAGTATAATGACTGGACATATTATGTATTCATAAGTGATAGTGACTTTATAATTATCCTTATTGTTATTCTGTGAAGTGCCTATCGCAGTACTGAGCATGTAGGTGTTCGGCAAATGCCATCTTTTTACATTAATATTTATTTATTGGCTGCGCTGGGTCTTCACTGCTGCACTGGGGCTCTCTCTAGTTGTGGCGAGCAGGGGCTCCTCTCTAGTTGAGATGCATGGACTTCTCAACTGCGGTGGCTCCGCTTGTTGCAGGGCACAGGCTCTAGGCGTGCGGGTTTAGCAGCAGTTTCACACAGGCTTAGTTGCTCCGCATCATGTGGAATCTTCCCAGGCCACAGAAAGGGACTGAACCCATGTTCCCTGCCTTGGCAGGTGGATTCTTAACCACTGGACCACCAGGGAAAGCTGATAAATGGTCATTATTAGCATTAGCACTATTATAATTCTCACAGGTGGACATAGATTAAAAATACAATCTTCCACCATGCAAAGCATATGTGTTTTATTTTTTAAGATATTTGAGCCAACAGGAATTTATATAAATAAATGGACAGCCAAATTCAGTTTAGCAAGATGAAAGTAAATTGAAGGTGCTCATGTAAATAATTTAAGATAATCCCTGATGCAAAACGTTTGTTCAGTTTGTGCCTCAAAATAAAAATGGGTCCCCTAAGTTTTCAGGAATTCCTCTTTGCTGTGCATGGGTTTGCTACTGCTGCTGCTAAGTCACTTCAGTCGTGTCCGACTCTGTGCGACCCCATAGACGGCAGCCCACCATGTTCCCCCGCCCCTGGGATTCTCCAGGCAAGCACACTGGAATGGGTTGACATTTTCTTCTCCAATGCATGAAAGTGAAAAGTGAAAGTGAAGTCACTCAGTCGTGTCCGACTCTTAGCAACTCCATGGACTATAGCCCACCAGGCTCCTCCATCCATGGGATTTTCCAGGCAAGAGTACTGGAGTGGGGTGCCATTACCTTCTCTGTTGCATGCGTTTGGGAACCTTAAATAAGAACAGTCTCCCTATGGAAGGGCAGCTCTGACGTGGGAGGTGACCTGGACTGAGGATGGGAAGTTCGGGAATCAAGGTCCTGGGCCTCACTCTGAGCTTGACCTTGAAGTCCCCACACTTCTCTGGGCTATGGTCTGTTCATCTCTAGAGTCTCTCTGATGCAAAAATGCTGCACTTCTCTAAGAGCATGTGATTTATTCCCTTTAAAAAGAGAGAGATTTTAAAAAAGGGAGATTTCATCCTTTAAAAACCCTTAGACTCTGCACATTTTGCCAGTTGCTTTTAAAGCACTAGGTATTAGGTGCCAGATATTTGAGGGTGGCTTAATTGGAAGTTGTGTTTATCATCGAGTGTATGTGCACGCACTAACTGTGGTTTTGACAGTCTCTCTCCATCCAGCTACTTGCTTCCAACCGGAATGATTTGCTTCTCCACTGCATTCAGAAGAGACACTTTAGTCCTTGTTACGAACGTTAATTAGTTTGAAGAAGAGAAAAAGGATTGTGTTTCTAAAAATAGTGCTGCTACCGAAGGCCATTTTTGGTGCTGTTATAATCTGGGTGCTTTCGTGAGGATGAGGGTAGCTGGCTCTGCTTTTATTCTCTGCCCAAGAGAATGTTAGCATCTTTAAAACTGGGGAACCAGTCTTCCTAATCAGGGGGTAGAATGATGCGGCGTCTCTGTGCTGAGCTGTCATAGAAGTGGCCTAGTGTCTCCCACGGTTTAAATCTTAAATCTGCTAGTTGCTCGTGGGCACCCGTTACACTGGTCTCAGAAGCCTGTAGACATGGCCTGTGATACTCCCCACAGTGTGAATGCATGGTGTCCGTGAGGTGGGCATACAAGTATCGCTGTGGGCCTCACGGCATAGAAAAGGGAAGGAGGGCTGCAGTGGGAGACCTGGGTCCTAGTCTTGGCTCTGGTACTGACTTGCTTCTCTGGGTGGAACCTCTGGATCGCAAGGACATGTAGCGTGGCTCCTCCGTCCAGCTCTATCATCCGGCTTTTTTTCTTTCATTCATGGAGGAGCTTGGGCTTGATTGCTGAGGACTGTTTCTGTTCCAACATTCTGTTCGATCAATTATTAATAAAATTAAGTCTCAGGCTTGTTATTTAGGTAGGCATTTTGGTAGAATTCCGACAGCAGGTAAATCTCTGGATGAGTTTCAAATTCTACATGGCTCCGAAAAGTGTGCTTAGTTTTTGAGCTTGGCGTTCCACTCATGAGGTTTATTGTTGGCTTTTTTTTTGCAGGGTGGGGGCGGTCTCCATAAACTGGTTCTTGGCTCTTTCATAGTAGTTGAGAAATGCTTTGGGATTTTTAATTTTTATTTTTATTGAAGTATAGTTGATTTGGGGTGTGGAAGAGACCTTGATGCTGGGAAAGGTTGAGGGTAGGAGGAAAAGGGGATGACAGAGGATGAGATGGCTGGACAGCATCACCGATTCAATGGACATGAGTTTGAGCAAACTCCAGGAGATGGTGAAGGACAGGGAAGTCTGCTGCAGTCCATGGGGTTGTAAAGAGTCAGACACGACATAGCAACTGAATAACAACAATTTACAATGTTTTGTTAGTTTCAAGTATACAGCCAAGGGATTCAGTTATCCATAGGTATTTATTTCAGATTCTTTTCCATTATAGGTAATTACAAGGAACTGAATACAGTTCCCTGTGCTATACAATAGGTTTGTCTTAGTTATCTATTTTTTATATAGAAGTGTGTGTCTGTTAATCTCAAACTCCTAATTTATCCCCCCCCTTTTCCCTTTGATGACTATAAGTTTGTTTTCCATGTCTGTGTGTCTGTTTCTGTTTTGTATATAAGCTCATGTGTATCATTTTTAAAGATTCCACATATAGGTGACACCATATGGTATTTGTCTTTCTCTGACTTACTTCACTTAGTGTGCTTATCTCTAGGTTCATCCATGTTGCTGCTAATGGCATTATTTATTTTTTTGTGTGTGGTTGAGTAATAGTCCAGTCCATTCTAAAGGAGATCAGTTCCGGGTGTTCTTTGGAAGGAACACCAGTATTTTGGCCACCTCATGCGAAGAGTTGACTCACGGAAAAGACTCTGATGCTGGGAGGGATTGGGGGCAGGAGAAGAAGGGGACGACCAAGGATGAGATGACTGGATGGCATCACCGACTCGATGGACGTGAGTCTGAGTAAAACTCCTGGAGTTGGTGATGGACAGGGAGGCCTGGCGTGCTGCGATTCATGGGGTTGCAAAGAGTCGGACACAACTGAGCGACTGAACTGAACTGAACTGAATGGTCCATTGTGTATTTATACACCGTGTGCGCATTTGATTGTTTCACTTGCGTCTGACTCTTTGCGACCCCATGGACTGTAGCCCGCCAGGCTCCTCTGTCCATAAGATTCTCTAGGCAAGAGTACGGGAGTGGGTTGCCGTGCCCTCCCCCAGGGGCTCTTCCCCATCCAGGGATCGAACCTGCGTCTCCTTCCTCTCCTGCATTGCAGGCAGATTCTTTACTACTGAGCCACTGGGGAAGCATTTATACACCTCATCTTTATTCATTCATCTATCGATGGACAATCAGGTTGCTTCCATGCCTTAGCTATTGTAAATAGTGTTGGTATGAACACTGGGGTACATGTATCTTCTCAAATTAGCGTTTTCATTTTTTTCCAGATATAGTCCAGGAGTAGGATTGCTAAATCATATGGTAACTCTGTTTTTAGCTTTTGAGGAACCCCCATGCTGTTCTCCATAGTGGCTGTACCAATTTACATTCTTACCATCCGTGCAGGAAAGTTCGCTTTCCTCCACATCCTCTCCAGCATTTATTATCTGTAGACTTTTTCATGAGAAGTGCTTTGGCTAATTTTTCTATTCCAGGCTCTCAGTAGCGTTCAAGTTGCTTCATGAGTTATCTCAGAATTGGTGGGGGCTTGACATTTTCTTGATTTACGATGCCATCATTTGAGGTTGTGTTTTCTCTTTTGGTCTGTTTCACATTTGAGTTACTTTTGGTGATATCACCCTATTCTGCCATTTTTCTCTATGTGTCCCAATCTGAGTTAAAGAAATTACATTTGTATGGCAAATAATGTCTTGGGCTTGGGCGATTTACCACCTATGTGCTGACATTGAAGCTATTTTTTTCTTTAGGAAAGATCTCAGCCTTTTTCTGAGCTTCATCCATAAAATGAGGATTATAATCATGAGAACCCATGAAGGAGGCCAAATCAGCAGCCTCCTTTTCCCTAAGTTCTGAATTAATTGAGAGTAAAACACAGGACTAAAGAAGATAAAGACTAAAATATTACCTCCATCAAGGAAGAGGGGATGTTGAGAGTGTATCTTATGTCCATGGGCAAATGAGCCCCCTGATGTCAGATCCAGAGTGAGGCTCATGCAGACAGCTGTCGCCCCATCCGCAGGCAGAACTGGGGAACCGGGTCCAGTTCCCTGATGAGCAGCAGAACCTGTGCTCCCAGGAGGAAGGGAGAAGGGACTGAGCCACTTTCACCCAATTTCTCCTTCCAAATCCACCAATCCAGAAGGCGTTTCATTTCCTCAGTGGAGTAGAGCAGGGGTAGGGCAGAGAGTCCAAAAATGTTATCTGAAGTCACTCCTGTCACACGGAGAGTGGGTGGGAGGAAAAGTGCCTCCCCAGGTTCCCCTCCTTCCCCAATCACATTTACCTCACGGGAAGCAGAGTAGCAGGGGTTAAAAGAACAGGCTTCGGAGGCCGATAGACCCAGGTTTTCAATGGCAGCCTCCTTTCACAGGCTGTGTGATCCTAGACGAATTCCTCCACCTTGCTAAACCTCGCCTGTAAAACGGGAGTGATAATAACGGGCATTGTGCAAGGTAAGCGGGGTAATCCATTAGAATGTAAGTCACACGATAAGTACTCAATAAAGAGGAGAAAGTCAAAAGAGAGTATGGATATGAACATCCTTTGTAAATTATACAATTTTCCCTGGTGGCTCAGAGGTTAAAGCATCTGCCGCCAATGCGGGAGACCTGGGTCTGATCCCTGGGTTGGGGAGATCCCCTGGAGAAGGAAATGGCAACCCACTCCATTATTCTTGCCTGGAGAATGCCATGGACGGAGGAGCCTGGTGGGTCCACGGGGTCGCAAAGAGTCGGACACAACTGAGCGACTTCATTTTCACTTTCACTTTCATATAAAGAAGTCTTATCATTGACGGTGGTGTTATTAGTATAATATTGAATTCCACTTGCTATCCAATACTGTTTGCCCCTCCCGATTTAGGCTGATTGAAATAGGCTGCGGTACTGGGTGGCTTGTTACGTGTCTCTTTTCTGTCAGCTCTTAATACAAAGCAGAATCCACACACCAGAAAAAAAGAAGAAATTGAATTAATGAGAAGCTCCCATGCACCCGAATGACCGGTCCTCTGATTTCAGCTATTTTTGTAGATTCTTCTGGAAGCTGTCATGTAATTCTGTCGCAGTCATTAGAAAGTATTCACTCCATTTAATTTTTGCTGAAAAATCATTAGTGGGAATTTGACATAGGCCTGGAGTGTTTTCAAGCCCATATTCCACCGCTAGGCTTCAAGGGACAGCTCCCTTTGGCTTGAGCCCTTGAGGTTCACTCAGGAGAAAACCAGGGTGGGGGTCGGGGGGCTGTTACAGCTTCGCTCTGCCTCCTCTTCATCATTCTCTGTCATCATCCTCCATATCACAATTTTTCAGTGTTACGTGGCCAGCTTCTTTTTCTGTCTGATTTTGGTATAGTTTTTATTATCTGCACTTTGTTATCATTGTTGTTCAGTCAGTAAGTCACAGCCGACTCTTTGCGACCCCATGGACTGCAGCACATCAGGCTTCCCTGTCCTGCACCATCTCTGAGTTTGCTCAAACTCTTGTTCATTGAGTTGGTGATGCCATCTAACCAGCTCGTCCTCTGTTGTCCCCTTCTCCTCCTGGACAAGTCTTTCCCGGCATCAGGGTCTTCTATTTTCTATTGAGGCTTCAGCTTCAGCATCAGTCCTTCCAATGAATATTCAGGACTGATTTCCTTTAGGATTGACTGGTTTGATCTCCCTGCAGTCCCAGGGACTCTCGAGTCTTCTCCAGCTCTACAATTCTGCACTTTACTGGTATCATATTTGCCCACTGACTTGAGCAGAGTCAGCACTGGCAAGGTTTGATTCATCCCAGAGCCTGTGTGTGTCCCTTCATCGGGAGCCTTGGTCACAACCTGAAACCTGGAAGGAGGCTTTGGAGGCACCCTTGCCACTTCTGTGCCACCAACACCAGGCAGGAACCAGAAGGAACCTTTTCCTGACAACTGTCATTGCTAAGATCTGGAGAAGGGAAGGACTAACCACTCCAGTATTCTTGCCTAGAAAATTCCACAGAGGAGCCTGGTGAACTACAGTTCATGGGGTCATAAGGAGTCAGACACGTCTGAGCGACTAACACTTTCACTTTTGATTATTGCTAAGGTCAAAAGCAGCCTCATTTTCGGTTTTACTTAGTTTTTTAAATAGTATTTGTTTCCTGCATGGAGCGGGAGCACGGGAGCATCGCTGCGGGGAGTGAGCCGTCTGGAAGGCCTGAGTCCCGCACTCTGTCCTCGGGGTAGCCCCTTGCCGTCTGCTGTGGTGAAGAAAGCACGCACTCTGGCCCCAGGTGTGAGGGTGAATCACTGGAGTTGTGTTCAATTATGAAAAAAAATGTATGAGCCGCTACCCTTTGCCAGGCCCAGGGTGGAAATGAAACGATAGAATCCATCTTGTGTGGCTGTGTCGTGGGCCACGATGGCTGGTGCTCCTGGGCGGGGGAGGGCAGCCGTGATGTGGTTATCAGTGCTGACCAGTTCGGGGCCTTGGGAGCTCCCAGGGGGGCACGAAGGACACTTACGATGATTCCTGCACTGCTCCGTGAGAGCAGCGTCACAGGGCGCAGGCTGAGAAGAGGCCGACCAGATGGGAAAAGTGGAGAATGGGCTGGAGAAGCATTCATAGCCCTGTCAGACCGGGAAGGACTGAAGGCCTGGGCCATCCAGCCTGGGGCACAGCAGGCTTGGGGAAGACTAGTGACCATCCCCAGCTGTGGGAAGTCCTTTCAGGGGCGTGTATGCATGCTAAGTCACTTCAGTCGTGTCCAACTCTTTGCAACACTTTGGACCGTAGCCCACCAGGCTCCTCTTGTCCATGGGATTCTTCAGGCAAGAGTGCTGGAGTGGGTTGCCGTGCCCTCCTCCAGGGGATCGTCCCAACCCAGGGTTAAACCCGTGTCTCTTATGTCTCTTGCCATTGGCAGGCAGGTTCTTTACCACTAGCGCCACCTGGGAAACCCCCATGCAGAGGGGAGCCACATTTATTCCACAGGGCTCCAGGGGGAAGAGCTAAGACTAACAGGATATACCAGAGGGCAGACTTTGGACACGTCTCAACAAAAGCTTTCTAATAATCAGGGTTCTCTAAAGTGGAACAGGGCTGCTCGGGATCCTGCTGCCTGTCACAGAAGGGCCCATGCAGAGCTAGGTCAGGGAGGAGGTAGAGGAGAGAGTCTAGGCTTTGGTGGCCGAGACCCAGATTGGAATCAAGCTTGTGCACTTGCTGTGTGACCCCAGGCAGGTCCCTTGCCTCATCTGAATCTCCTTTTCGTGCAACTGGGAAACATCGTGCAAAATATTAATTACGCTCATTGTGGTTTCACTGCAGTTACTGGTGAGCATGTCCTACTCGTCTCCTAATGATGAAATGTGTGTTGATTGAATTGATTAATGAGCCAATGATTTTCTGCCTAAAACTGGCCCTTAAACTTGAATTTGCATCCCATCTGTAAAGCTTAGTACATAGTAGGCTCCAACTTAACAATGTGTTGAGTGAATAAATGGGTGAAGGAGAGAGTAAATACATTAACTGCTGCTATCGATCTCAATTAATTCTAAGCACAGTCTTGTGAGATGGCCCCAGAAGACAGAGAATCAGACTCAGGATTGTAATGGTGATGGTGGCATTGGATGGGAAGCTGGCCCCGCTGGCCTGTGGGTCACTCTCATGTGTGAGAGTTTGCATTTCTGGGGCAGCTACAGTCTTGGTAAGAAATGTTTCACCCTGGACTATGGCATGTCTATTTGGACCCAGAGTCAGTCCTCAGCTTGCATTTTTAGATCTCATTCCTGCTCCTGTACCACACTGTGTCTGCATTAACTTCCTGCAGACAGTGGGGTGGAGGGGGGCTGCTCAGAAAGCGGTGCTGCCCTGGGTCCTGGGTGACCCTGCAGTGTCACCCACTCGGGAATGGTTGAACCCACACCCAAGGATGCAACAGCCCCACCGCTTGGCAGTTAGAGTCAGGGGTGTGGATTCTGCAATCCTGAGCATCTCTGTGGGGACCAGTGGTCCTGCCTCTTCCTGGCTCGATGACTTTGGGCAAGGTGCCCTCCAAGCCTCAGTTTCCATATCGTAAACCAGGACCATACCTACTTCATATATAGTTAGTGTGAGGATCACTGTTAAATGAGTGTTTAGCCCAGTGCCAAGCAACAGCAGGGCTCAGACGCCATAGCATCAGCAGCAACAAAGTGACTGCTCGAGTTCTCAGACGTGGTCAGTTGCTACCGTGTGTAATTGCTGTAACTTGCCAAACTACAGAAACATCCATAAAACCATTTTCTCCATGAGTGTAATATCGAGGTACACAATTTGGGGACAAACATTAAATAAGTGAAGATGGGAGTTTAAGTCAATGACGGGAGAGAGAAAAGAAGAATTCCCTTTTCTCAGTATAGGCAGACCTTGGAGATATTGTAGGTTTGGATCCAGATCACTGAAAGTAATGTACATATAGCAATAAATCGAGTCACATGAATGTTTTGGTTTCCCAGGGCATATAAAAGTTATCTTTACATTATACTGTAGTCTATTAAGTGTGCAATAGCATTATGTCTTAAAAACAATGCATAGAGCTTAGTTTAAAAAATTTTGTTGTTGCTGAAAAAAAAATCTAACCATCACCTGAGCCTTTAGGGAGTTGTAGTAGTAACATCCAAGATCACTGATCACAGGTCATCACAACAAATATGATCATAATATAAAAGTTTGAACTGTTTCAAGAATTAACAAAATGTAACACCAGATGCCAGGTGAGCAAATGCTGTTGGACAAATGGTGCTGATAGACTTGCTCCTTGCAGGGTTGCTACAGAAGTTCAACTTGGGAAAAACACAGTGTCTGTGAAAGGCAATAATGTGAAGTGTGCCTGTACAGACAGGTGCCCCAGAATCATTACTCTAGTTCTGCCACCGCCTCGTTCCAGATGAGCTACCTTAAGAGTCTACGGCTATCTTGGCCTCAATTTTCTCATCTGTAAAATAGGGGGTAATTGTAGCTACTTCATTGGGTAATTGAGAGGATTCAGTGAGCTTAACATACCATACTTAATGATTTACATTTTTTTAACTTTTTATTTTAGAAAAGTTATAGACTTACAGGAAGCGCATGCATGCTAAGTCACTTCAGTCATGTCCGACTCTTTGCAGCCCCATGGACTGTAGCCCGGCAGGCTTCTCTGTCCATGGGATTCTCCAGACAAGAAGACTAGAATGGTTTGCCATGCCCTCCTCCAAGAGATCTTCCTGACCCAGGGATCAACCCGAGTCTCTTAGGTCTCCTGCATCTGCAGGTGGGTTCTTTACCAGTAGTGCCACCTGGGAAGCCCAACCGGAAGTTGCACAAATAATACTACAGAGAGGTCCTGTGTACCAAATGTTCCACTGGGACCATTTCATGTAACCATACATGTCAAAACCAGTAACTTAACATTGGTTCAATTCACAAATCTTTTCTTTTTTTTTTTAATGTTCAAATAAAACTTTACTTAGGGGCACAAACTTGAATTATATATGATTTTATTTTATTTTTGACTGCACTGAATGGCTTGTGGAATCTTAGTTTCCTGGGCAGGGATTGAACCCAGGCCCTTGGCAGTGGGGGCACAGAGTCCTAACCACTGGACCACCAGGGAATTTCCAAAATTATATATAATTTTTAAATGTCATGAGATATTATTCTTAAGGTCTTTTTTTTCAACCATTAAAGAATGTAAAACCATTAGTCTGTGAGTCACGCAATAGCAGGCAGAGGTCCATCTGAGTTTATATGTTTACTGTATCTGTGTGTGTATATGTCTATCTACTTATTATCCACCTGTCTTTGTACACTTTTTAATACCCAAGGACTAAATAAGATAATCACATGGAACAGGACTTGATACGTAATAGTCATTCCGTAAATGTCAGTTCGAGTACCATATATGAAAGGGATTAGCTCAGCGCCTGGCTGTAAAAGTAGGCACTCAGTAAGCAGGAACCTGCTTTGTTCTTTTTTCAGTTTACACTCTCCTTTATCCTCTACAAGCATCATACCAGCACAACAAGGCTTTATAGCTATCAAGCTGTTCTTATTACAGGAACATGCTGTGAGGGGAAAACACCTTGGGTCTTGAACAGTGGGGACCATGTGCAGCTGGACTCAGCTGAGGTGGTAAGAGACCGCAGAGAGCAGGTAACTTCTGTTGGGCCCTCCTGTTATTCCTTACTCAGAGGCTCCACTCTAGCGTTCCAATATTGGAAGTCTGCACATCCCGTGGCTGAGGGAGAGGCAGAGGCAGGGCTGCCAGAGGGATGGGTCGTTTCAGAGGATGTTTCCATGTTGTGCCCCCGCTGGCGGAGGCAGGGAGCACCTCCAGACAACTCGTTCCACTTATATTTTCCTTTTCACTGACAGTGAGTCTGGGGCACCTAGCAAATAGCAGCATGTATAAAGCATTGATACCCAGGTGGTGTCAGATTAAAAATTCCAGATATGTGTCTTTCAGATACTTGAGACTTATCTCTTTAAACTAAAAAACTTTTTCAATTTTAACTGTTTGGAATTTGTCTTTCCAAAATGCCTGCTTCCTGAAATTAAAAACAGAACAAAACATAATTTGACATTTTTTCCCCCTCTTTTTTGTTTTGATATCTTGGAGTTAAGAGGGGTTCTTTGAACTGGTTCTCAAAAACCAGAACAGAACAAAACTCTCAG